>JAECWO010000052.1:0-137500 GCA_018150735.1 Drosophila sp. 14030-0761.01
CTCCGCTGACTCGTTTGTCCGTCGTCCTCTTAGTCCTGATCTTGATGTCTTAATCGTGGTCCTTGTCGATCGTCCTTGATCCGTGTCCTGATTGTGTTGTCCTTGGCGTAGTCCTTGTGGTGTCCGGTGTCCTTGATCCTTGCTGTTGTTATCCTCGGTGACTCGTCCATGGTGTTCTATGTTTTCTTCTTATTTTTTTTTTCACTCCACTTCACTTTTTATCTTTGGCACTTCTGACTCGGTCCGTGGTCTGTACTAGAATGAATCCCGGCCAAAATTTTCCACTCCACTCCGGCCTGTTTTCGCCGTGAAGCTTTGCCACGCGTCGATGCCGGGTACAGCTGCGCCATTGCATCAGCCATTCTAAGCTTTCTATTTCCATCCCTCTCTTACGCGTAGCCGCATATGCCCCGTGGCCTACGTGACTCATCGCATGCACGTGGCGCCGGCGCGTGGCGTCGGCCCGATCACCGTTAATTTTGGGCTTTTCTAAAAAGCGCCGGCGAAGAGCATGAGCGGCGAAGGCGAAGACCAAGAACGGCGAAAGCGAAGAGCATGTGGGGCGAAAGCGAAGAGCATGATCGTGAGTGGCGAAATGGTTGAACGTCGAAACGAGTAAGCGGCGAGTGGTTGGCCAGGCTAGGGGGCGCTGCAAAGAAAAGAAGAACTAGTTCTACCTATCGGGTCAGAGCCAGTTCATGAACTTAATACTAATAATCATATGAGCTTAATACTAATAATAATACTAATAAGCACTGCCCTTCATTGAGCGTTATCGCTATCGATGGGTGTTGTGTCCATGGATTTATAAATCGTCACACGTCCTCCTGACTTACCCGTCGAAGCGGGAGAATTGGACCGTCATGCTGCATGATAAATATGTTTAAAGACTCTGACCAGCAATCCTACAACCCTATGTCCCTATCTGTGTGGCTTCTAAAATTACTTAGATTCTAACAATGTAGCTTAAATTCCGCTTGAGGTCCACCCGTCTACTCGGTTGCCTGGGTTGGGGAATCCGATCCTGAATCGGTGGGCATGAATTGCACATTTTTCTCAGGAGGGTTTGTTACGAAGGCCATAGAATTTCCTTCGTTGCTTCCGTTCTGTATGGTTTCAGGTGATCACCAGTCAGGTGATCACCAGTCTAGTGAGCTCTGCTAAGCTCCTGAAGTCGATGCGTCGGGCATACAATTGGTAATCAGGCTGTAGATTGTCGTAGATCCTCTCGAGCTCCTGCATTGGGGAGTAGTTCGCTCGGCGCATCATGAGCCGTAGCTCGATCAAGTATTGCTTGAAGGGTTCCAAATACTTTTGCCGACGTGAGTGTATGGCGTCCTCCAACTTTTTGAAATATCTGGGTTGCAAAAAGAAATCTAGGAATTCTTGTTTGAATTCACACTAGGTCACGTTTAGTAGGCCACACGTTTGCCAACATCCTTCGGCGCTTCCGGAGAATAGAAGTGGCATCATGTTGGGCAGTGACTCCAAATCGATGTTGTAGGTGGCTGCGCGAACTTCCAGCTTCTCCAAGAAATATAACGGGTCTGCTGTGCCATCGAAAGAGATACCCCATTTGGATATCTTTTCCGCCATCACCGCCTGATTGATTGTATGCGGTGGGCGGTGCTCCATGGGTGGTGTCCTGTTCTTCTGTGGTACTTCCAGGATAAGGTCCGTTGACTTGGACAAGGAAGACGTCAGTGCCAATGGTTTGGCTTCGGGCAGAAAATCGCGAAGTGACTCCTTCGGGGTATCGCTGACGCTAGCCGGAGAGACTGGTCGAGATCGGGCTTTCACTTCGAGTCCCTTGTCCGTAGTGGCCACAGCTCCGTATTGTCCTTCCAGGGTTGCCAAGCGAGAAAGTATCTCTGGGTGGCGGTCTTCTCGTGAAGAGAAACTAGCGAATCGGGTTCGCATCTCCTCCACTGTTCCTCTTGGGGTCAATCCGAACTCGTTGATCCGAACTCGTTGATCGAGCGATGATCCTTGGGTTGATATACCAAGCTATGATCCGGCGATGCTGAGCGATGATCCTTGGGTTGATATACCAAGCGATGGAGGGTGATTATCCTTGGGTTGATGTACCAAGCGATGAGGGGTGTAATCCTGGTGATGGAGCATGATGATCCTTGGGTTGAAATACCAAGCGATGATCCTTGGGTTGAGATGATGCTGAGTGAGGCTTCTTGCGATGCTTGAGGATCGTCCTTGAAAAGTTACATCAAGCGATGATCCTGGCGATGCTAAGCAACACTCCTTGCGATGACTATCCTTGAATTGGTGCTATTGATAGATGATCCTTAGATATGCGGTGATGATCCTTGAAACGGGTTGATCCTTGTGTGGTTGGATGATGAGCATTGGATGCGAAGTAATTATCCTTGAAGCTATGATCCTTAGACTTTGTGTAGGCTGGACAACTCCGAGGTTCACTCGACGGTGATTCTACCGTGCTTGCCGTTGATTCTATTGCATGATGAATTCTATCAAGGGTCCTAGCGAAAGTTCTATCGGTGACTAATTGTGATTTGGGGTCCTGTCGTTGATTCTACTGTGCCTGCCTTTAATCCTACCGCTGAATGGGTTATATTAAAGGTTCTCGCGTAAGTTCTATCGATGACTAACTGAGACGTTGTTATTTTAAAGCGTAGGGATTGGTGTCAACCGCACAAAAAAAAAAACAGATGAGACAATATTATATTTTTGATGGGTTGTTTGACCAATCCTTATGCAGGATTGTCTGATCCACAGAAAAAAAATGAAAGTGAAGGAATACGATAAACAATTCGCGGGAATATTAAATATTCGCCTACTGCCGAATTATTAGAAAAATGTGTATTGGGGGTCGATCTTGGGTTATGGTGGGTTTTTAATCCACGCTGATGTTAGTCTCCTTAAATCAAATTATTTTTATGAAAATTAAAAATGATAACTAAACTGTCGGGTCCCTGCTCGGGCGCCATCTGTAAGGAAGTTTTTTCTCAGCTGGGGTACATATCTCAGTCTCCCCAGGGCCTCCTTACAAAAATATTGGTAAAGATGCCGAGACTCGAGAATAAGGGAGGATTATTGATTATGGATCGGACCACTACACTTGAAAATGGGGAAAGAAGAAGGGTACATGCAATGACGACATCAATACAATACATATAGGTTAGTTTCTAGCTGAGATGGGGGAGGGTCTGAGGTGGAAAGATGATGGTCAGTATCTCAGCGGGATTTACCCGGACAGAGATACGATGCATCCTAATTACTGGTCGGCTTATACTAAGGGTCGGTTTGTACTACGCGCTCGATCTCTAGTCGAGGATTGACCTAGCGACTAGAGAGAACCGGACGACTACTTAATATATAAGCGGAGGCAAAGGGTGAGAAGAGGGGAATCCAGCAGGCTAGGATGGGGATTGACCCAGCATCCCGCCATTCGTGGACGAACTACAGACTTAAATCTAGGTTAATAAGGACGTCACATTGACACACAATTAACATAAAAGGCTTACATGCAAACACTAAACGACCTAGCTATCAGTGATGTACAATAGTTGGCCCGAAGGCACCTATGTTCGGCCAAGCCGAACCGCTAAAGGTTCTCATCAGGATTGGTGAGCCGTCATGGCCGACTAAACGCTTTCTCTCCGATGCACTAGCACTCAATTCGAACCGTCCGAATTCTAGTCTAAAGAGACCCGCCAGTCCTTAGGCCTCACCGTGTGGCCAACAAACAAATTAGAACATTCCGGCTCCCTTCATATTTTCTTTTATTTTTTTTTTCTTTATCGTGTATATAAGAATTTATTTGCCACACTCTGAACTGCTAACCTCTAGCCCCGGAGACACTCTCCACCTGTGGCGCTCACGCCGACTCACCTGGCCGTTTCTCTTCGCTGACTCGTTTGTGCTCCGTATCCTTCGTCCTGCTCGTGATGTCCTTGGCGTAGTCCTTGTGGTATCTGGTGTCTGTCGTTCTTGATCCTTGTCGTTGGTTTTCTATGTCTTTAATTTTTTTTCCACTGCACTTCACTTTTTTTTTTCACTGCTGTTTCTCTCCGAGGTCTCTACTAGAATGAATGCCGGCCAAAATTTTCCACTCCACTGCGGCCTGTTTTTCGCCGTGAAGCTTTGGCACGCGTCGATGCTGGGTACAGCTGCGCCATTGCATCAGCCATTCTAAGCTTTCTATTTCCGTCCCTCTCTTACGCGTAGCCGCATATGCCCCGTGGCCTACGTGACTCATCGCATGCACGTGGCGCCGGCGCGTGGCGTCGGCCCGATCACAAGACCAAGAACGGCGAAAGCGAAGAGCATGAGGGGCGAAAGCGAAGAGCATGATCGTGAGTGGCAAAATGGTTGAACGTCGAAACGAGTAAGCGGCGTGTGGTTGGCCAGGCTAGGGGGCGCTGCAAAGAAAAGAAGAACTAGTTCTACCTATCGGGTCAGAGCCAGTTCATGAACTTAATACTAATAATCATATGAGCTTAATACTAATAATAATACTAATAAGCACTGCCCTTCATTGAGCGTTATCGCTATCGATGGGTGTTGTGTCCATGGATTTATAAATCGTCACACGTCCTCCTGACTTACCCGTCGAAGCGGGAGAATTGGACCGTCATGCTGCATGATAAATATGTTTAAAGACTCTGACCAGCAATCCTACAACCCTATGTCCCTATCTGTGTGGCTTCTAAAATTACTTAGATTCTAACAATGTAGCTTAAATTCCGCTTGAGGTCCACCCGTCTACTCGGTTGCCTGGGTTGGGGAATCCGATCCTGACTCGGTGGGCATGAATTGCACATTTTTCTCAGGAGGGTTTGTTACGAAGGCCATAGAATTTCCTTCGTTGCTTCCGTTCTTTATGGTTTCGTAGGTGATCACCAGTCTAGTGAGCTCTGCTAAGCTCCTGAAGTCGATGCGTCGGGCATACAATTGGTAATCAGGCTGTAGATTGTCGTAGATCCTCTCGAGCTCCTGCATTGGGGAGTAGTTCGCTCGGCGCATCATGAGCCGTAGCTCGATCAAGTATTGCTTGAAGGGTTCCAAATACTTTTGCCGACGTGAGTGTATGGCGTCCTCCAACTTTTTGAAATATCTGGGTTGCAAAAAGAAATCTAGGAATTCTTGTTTGAATTCACACTAGGTCACGTTTAGTAGGCCACACGTTTGCCAACATCCTTCGGCGCTTCCGGAGAATAGAAGTGGCATCATGTTGGGCAGTGACTCCAAATCGATGTTGTAGGTGGCTGCGCGAACTTCCAGCTTCTCCAAGAAATATAACGGGTCTGCTGTGCCATCGAAAGAGATACCCCATTTGGATATCTTTTCCGCCATCACCGCCTGATTGATTGTATGCGGTGGGCGGTGCTCCATGGGTGGTGTCCTGTTCTTCTGTGGTACTTCCAGGATAAGGTCCGTTGACTTGGACAAGGAGGACGTCAGTGCCAATGGTTTGGCTTCGGGCAAAAAATCGCGAAGTGACTCCATGTGTACTTCCTTCGGGGTATCGCTGACGCTAGCCGGAGAGACTGGTCGAGATCGGGCTTTCACTTCGAGTCCCTTGTCCGTAGTGGCCACAGCTCCGTATTGTCCTTCCAGGGTTGCCAAGCGAGAAGGTATCTCTAGAGGGTGGTCTTCTCGTGAAGAGAAACTAGCGAATCGGGTTCGCATCTCCTCCACTGTTCCTCTTGGGGTCAATCCGAACTCGTTGATCCGAACTCGTTGATCGAGCGATGATCCTTGGGTTGATATACCAAGCTATGATCCGGCGATGCTGAGCGATGATCCTTGGGTTGATACACCAAGCGATGGAGGGTGATTATCCTTGGGTTGATGTACCAAGCGATGAGGGGTGTAATCCTGGTGATGGGGCATGATGATCCTTGGGTTGAAATACCAAGCGATGATCCTTGGGTTGAGATGATGCTGAGTGAGGCTTCTTGCGATGCTTGAGGATCGTCCTTGAAAAGTTACATCAAGCGATGATCCTGGCGATGCTAAGCAACACTTCTTGCGATGACTATCCTTGAATTGGTGCTATTGATAGATAACCCTAGATATGCGGTGATGATCCTTGAAACGGGTTGATCCTTGCGTGGTTGGATGATGAGCATTGGATGCGAAGTAATTATCCTTGAAGCTATGATCCTTAGACTTTGTGTAGGCTGGACAACTCCGATGTTCACTCGACGGTGATTCTACCGTGCTTGCCGTTGGGATTTACCCGGACAGAGATACGATGCATCCTAATTACTGGTCGGCTTATACTAAGGGTCGGTTTGTACTACGCGCTCGATCTCTAGTCGAGGATTGACCTAGCGACTAGAGAGAACCGGACGACTACTTAATATATAAGCGGTGGCAAAGGGTGAGAAGAGGGGAATCCAGCAGGCTAGGATGGGGATTGACCCAGCATCCCGCCATTCGTGGACGAACTGCAGACTTAAATCTAGGTTAATAAGGACGTCACATTGACACACACTTAACATAAAAGGCTTACATGCAAACACTAAACGACCTAGCTATCAGGGATGTACAATAGTTGGCCCGAAGGCACCTATGTTCGGCCAAGCCGAACCGCCAAAGGTTCTCATCAGGATTGGTGAGCCATCATGGCCGACTAAACGCTTTCTCTCCGATGCACTAGCACTCAATTCGAACCGTCCGAACTCTAGTCTAAAGAGACCCGCCAGTCCTTAGGCCTCACCGTGTGGCCAACAAACAAATTAGAACATTCCGGCTCCCTTCATATTTTCTTTTATTTTTTTTTTTCTTTATCGTGTATATAAGAATTTATTTGCCACACTCTGAACTGCTAACCTCTAGCCCCGGAGACACTCTCCAGCTGTGGCGCTCACGCCGACTCACCTGGCCGTTTCTTATCGCTGACTCGTTTGTGCTCCGTATCCTTCGTCCTGCTCGTGATGTCCTTGGCGTAGTCCTTGTGGTATCTGATGTCTGTCGTTCTTGATCCTTGTCGTGGGTTTTCTATGTCTTTAATTTTTTTCCACTGCACTTCACTTTTTTTTCACTGCTGTTTCTCTCCGAGGTCTCTACTAGAATGAATGCCGGCCAAAATTTTCCACTCCACTGCGGCCTGTTTTTTGCCGTGAAGCTTTGGCACGCGTCGATGCTGGGTACAGCTGCGCCATTGCATCAGCCATTCTAAGCTTTCTATTTCCATCCCTCTCTTACGCGTAGCCGCATATGCCCCGTGGCCTACGTGACTCATCGCATGCACGTGGCGCCGGCGCGTGGCGTCGGCCCGATCACCGTTAATTTTGGGCTTTTCTAAAAAGCGCCGGCGAAGAGCATGAGCGGCGAAGGCGAAGACCAAGAACGGCGAAAGCGAAGAGCATGTGGGGCGAAAGCGAAGAGCATGATCGTGAGTGGCGAAATGGTTGAACGTCGAAACGAGTAAGCGGCGAGTGGTTGGCCAGGCTAGGGGCGCTGCAAAGAAAAAGAAGAACTAGTTCTACCTATCGGGTCAGAGCCAGTTCATGAACTTAATACTAATAATCATATGAGCTTAATACTAATAATAATACTAATAAGCACTGCCCTTCATTGAGCGTTATCGCTATCGATAGGTGTTGTGTCGATGGATTTATATATCCTTTATATAGGCCTCCTGACCCCTGGATGCACACATTGCAGTACCGCTATACAGCCAGTACTTTTCCATTGGGTCCTACTTTCACCTACGCACTTTCGCTGTTGCTAGACGTGGTGAAAGTACCGGGTGAAAGCACCCTTTTCCTTCGCATGCAACCACTTTCTCTAATGCTGCATGCCCATTCCATCGTCTGCCTCCATCTCCTTCGCGCTCCTTGCGCTTACGCTGGTGACTTTCTCCGTTCCTTTTCTCTCCTTCTGCTCCTTTTGACCTCCAACATCGCCTTATGACCCCTTCCCATCCCGTTACTTCTATAATTTAATCCTTTACATAAAATTTTGATCATTTCGCCTCATCTTTATGTCCAAATCTTTGATTATTCGACATATTTAATTACATTTAAACTTTTCATATACATTTGATGGCGTATTATTTCCCAAAGGCTTTCACATTAGCATGCTTTGCCTCCCGCGCTTCTCCCAAGCATAGCCCTCACTTTATTTCGTACAAGACCTTGTTTTGACTTTGTTTTGCTTCCCATCGGTCCCATGTTCAGCTTCTAGGTACTGCGCGATCATCGTCTTCACTGTGCGATTAGCACGTTACGTGGGATTCTGTTGAGGTGTGTATGGGGCGGTGTACTGTAGTTTGACTCCCGAGCGTTGACAGTAGAGCTTGAAAGACTTGCTCGTCGCATACCACTACAAAAAGGAGTTCCAAATCGTCCGATGATCGTTTCTCCAAAGGCTTTCTCTAGAGCTGTTGCGGTATAGTAGCTTTACGGAGTGGTATCAGTTCTACCCATCTGCTATAGCAGTCCAAAAAGACTAGAAGAACGGTATTGCCTTGCTTAGATAGAGGTAGTGGTCCCACGAAGTCCATGGAGACTACACTCCAAGGTTCTTGGACTTGTCTTGTTAGCATCTTTCCAGCTAGTTTCCTTTGGTCGGTTTAGTAGCGTTGACATTGTAGACAGCTGCGCACATGCCCGGAGACATCTCGGAAAAATGCTGGCCAGTAATATCGTTGGGCCACACGGATAGTGGTTTTCCGTATACCCAGGTGTCCAGCGGTGGGTGCATCGTGGCCTTCCTGTAGAACTCGAGCTCGGTCATCTTTGGACACGCATAGCTTCCATTGGGTAGGATCGTCGTCCTCTGGATGGTGATCTCTACGACTATAAAGTTGATTCCCTTCGCTCTTAAAGTCCGGGCTGGCCTTCTACTTGTTGCTTGAGCTTCTGCCACCAAATACATCGGGGTTCTGTGTCTCGTATGGTTTGTAGAGTTTCCAAAGGCTGACGTGACAGTGTGTCCGCCAATACGTTGAGTTGGATTTCGAACTCGTATTGTTGGATCTCCAGAGCCCAGCGAGCGATGCGACCAGTGGGATTTTCAATTGACTTTAGCCACTTGAGGGCCAAATGATCAGTGATTACGTCGAATTTATAACCTTCCAGACAGCATCGTAGTTTGCGGATAGCCCATACTATCGCAAGACTCCCCTTCTCGATAGCCATTGGCATCGGTTTTCAAACAGAACTTCTCTTGAAAATCTGGACAAGCGAGAACAGGAGCAGTCGTCAGACGGTTCTTGAGTTCCTCGAAGGCTTCCTGTTGACCTTTGTCCCAATTCCACTTGACATTCTTCTTCAGCAGCGAGATGATAGGTTGAACAATACTAGAGAAATCGGAAACAAATCTGCGATACTATGATGCTAATCCAAGACAGCTTCTTGGCTTCTCGAAGGCGTCGAAATACTTCTCGTAGGTTGGTTATATGTTCTTCTAGAGTTTTTCCGATGACAATGATGTCATCCAAATAGGCAAAGGCATGGGGTTCCATCTCCGGCGATGACACGATCCAAAGTGCGTTGAAAGGTCGCCGATGCCGAATGAAGTACAAAGAGCATCACTGGAATAACCCACGTCCGGGTACAGTGACTATCCTCGGCATGGGGAATTTGCCAATATCCACTTTTGAGATCCAGTGTAGAAATGAACTTAGCTTCTCGAGGATGTGATTGATCCGTGGCAGAGGGTAGGCATCTCGAATGGAATATTCATTCAGCTGCCTGAAGTCGATACACATGCGCGTATCTCCTGTCTTCTTGCCTACAAGCACTATGGGAGCACTGTAGGGGTCTTCGATGGTTCGGTCCGATCTTCCTTCAGGAGCTGGTCTACAGTTTCGTTAATGATCTTCTGTTGGGATGGCCTTCTTGGATAATACCTTTTCTTCATTGTGTGGTCACTTTTTAACGTGATGACATGTTCGGCGATCTGTGTTACTCCTTCCAAACCATCGAACTTTAGTAGTTCCTCGGCAAGAAAGGCTGTGATAACGGGGTCTAAGATGTCATCTTTGGGCGGGTTATTCCACCTCCGAGGATCCGATAGCTGGATGCGCTATCTCCGATGTAACTGCGGCTGGGCTGCTGATATTCCTCACGGGTTCTACAGTCGCTAATGGTTTCCTAAAGGGGTTTTTGCTGATAGCTTGAGCATAGCTTGGTCCATCAGATTAGGCATGATGAGCAAAGGTACCTCAGCGACTCTTGCATCCAACTCTACTTTGATTAGTAAAGCCTGAGTCATCTCTTTGAGCGATCCGTCTGCTAGGTTGATGGAGGCAGTCGTTCCATTCAGTTTGACTTGGGCAGGCACGATTTGAACGTTTTTCTGCGGAGTCGATGCGTCGGATATACAATTGGTAATTAGGCTGTAGATTGTCGTAGGTCCTCTCGAGCTCCTGTGTTGGGGAGTAGTTTGCTCGACGCATCAAGAGTCGTAGCTCGGTCAAGTATTGCTTGAAGGGTTCCGAATACTTTTGCCGACGTGAGAGTATGACGTCTTCCAACTTTTCGAAATATCTGGGTCGCAAAAAGAAATCCAGGAATTCTTGTTTGAATTCACACCAGATCACGTCTAGTAGGCCGCACGTTTGCCACCGGCTCTTCCGGAGAATAGAAGTGGCATTTCTCCAAGAAATACAGCGGGTCTGCTGTACCATCACAAGGGATACCCCATTTAGATATATTTTCCGCCATCACCGCCTGGTTGATTGTACGTGGTGGACGGGGTTCGTCGTCCTGTGCTTCTGTGGTACTTGCAGGATAAGCTCCGTTGCTAATGGTTCTGCTTCGGGCACAAAATCTCGAAGTGACTCCATGGGTGCTTCCTTCGTAGTATCGCCCACGATGGTCGGCAAGACTGGTCGAGATCGGGCTTTCACGTCGAGTCCCTTGTCAACGGTGGCCATATCTCCGTAGCCAAGCGTGAAATTATCTCTGGTGGGTGAATCGAATGGTCCTTGCGATGATCCTGGTGATGCTAAGCAACACTCATTGCGATGACTGTCCTTGAATTGGTGCTGTCAATCGATGATCCTGTGATGCGAGATGAGAATCCTTGAAACGATTGATCCTGGCGTTGTTCGATGGTGATCCTGAAGCGATGATCCTTGAATGTGAGATGATTATCCTTGAAGCGATGATCCTTGGGGTTAAGTCCTGTATCCTTTGACTTTGTGTAAGCGGGACAACTCACTCGCTGGTGGTGTAGACTTGACTGTCCGATGTTCAGTCGACGGTGGCGTAGGTTAGACTGCTCAATTTTCACTCGACGGTGGTGTAGGTTAGACGCTCGATGTTCTCGAGGGATGGCTTTTGTATACAAGCCACGTCTGGATATCTGTACCTGAGAGGAGGAATAGATAGGTTGTTTGACACGAGGTGCTTACTGTGTCAAGAGAAATCCCACAGCCGAACCGGCAGTGATACAACGTGGGCAAAATTTGGTGCAAACGAATAGTCAAAAGGAACCATGTGCTCTGGGATGGAAATTATCTTAAAAATACTAACTTTGGGTTCTGTCGGTGTTTCTACCGTGCTGATGGTGTAGATTCTACTGATAAATAAGTTATATCCACGGTCCTAGCAGGAGTTCTATCGATGACTCACTGACCTATTGGGTTCTGATTGATTCGACCGTGCTTGCCGTTATTCTATTGCGAATCGAATTCTATCAAGAGTCTTAGCGAACGTTCTATCGGTGACTAACTGTGATCTTGGGGTTCTGTCGTTGAATCTACTGTGCATGTGATCTTTGATTCTACTGCTAATGGGTTATATCAAAGGTGGTTTTGGGTTCTTAGGGCGTAGGAATTGGTAGCAACCCCACAAAAACGATGACACAATATTATATTTTTGATGGGTCGTTTGACCAATCCTTATTGAGGATCGTCTGATCCACAAAAAAATGAAAACGAGGGGATACGAAAAATAATCCGCGGGAATATTAAATATTCGTCCACTGCCGAATTATTAGACACGTGTGTTTGGGTCGATCTTTGGTTATGGTGGGTTTTTAATCCACACTGATGTTAGTCTTCTTAAAACAAATTATTGACATACGTATATTTATGTAAATTAAAATGTTATCTAAAATCTCGGGTCCCTGCTCGGGCGCCATCTGTAAGGAAGTTTTTCTCAGCTGGGATACATATCTCAGTCTCCCCAGGGCCTCCTTTCAAAAATATTTGTAAAGATACCGAGACTCGAGATTATAGGAGGGCTGAGGCGGGGAAAGGGAATCCAGGAAGCCAGGAAAGGGATTGACCCGGAATACTGTCTCACATGGACTAACTACGGATTATGGGTTAGTAGAACAACACGAGGACATTCACGGCATAAAAACGATCACTTGTACATCATACAAGACTGGGAAAGGAGTACGGGAGCACAACGGGGTCGTTATGTTCGGCAAAGCCGAACAGGGATAAGTTTTGAACGGAACCGTCATTTGGCATAGCCCAATGTGTACGCCTTATCTTTTACACTACACTCAGTTCGGATACCCCGAACACCTGCCACTCTGGGGCCATTCACACTTTGGTTGCTTTTGTTTTTAATCATGTTTTCTTCCATTTTTATATTTTTTTCTTTATTCCATATATATATATTTTCTGCCACACACTGCCCCACTAACGGCTAGCTATGAGTTATTCTCCATACAAGGCGCCTGTGACGACTCACCTGGCCGTTCGCCTCTCGCTCGCTCGCTTCGTCCTCAAATCCTTCTGTTGGTTTGGCGTGACTGGTCGGGTGTCTAGTGTTGCTCGGTTGATGCTTGGCGTGCCTGTCCTTAACTTTGTCCCTCTTTCTTTTTCTTCGGTGTACGGTGTTTGTGATTGTCCTTAGGTATCCTTTCTCCTTGTGTTTCTCTTTGTATTTTCACTGCCGTTGTCACTTGCACTTTTCTTTTCACTATCATTGTACTCCACCTCGTTGTCTCGACTTAAAAGAATGCCGGCCAAATTTTCGTCATCCTCTTCGGCCTGTTTTTCGCAGCGACGCTTTTGCACGCGTCGATGCCGGGTACAGCTGCGCCATTGCATCAGCCATTCTCAGCTTCCTATTGTCGTTCGTCTCTTACGCACGGCTGCATATGCCCAGTGGCCTACGTGACTAATCGCATGTACGCAGTTGCAGGTGGCGACGGTGCGTGGCGTCGGCCCGATCACCGGTACTTATGGGTTTTTTGAGAGAGCGGCGGTGAAGAGCATGAGCGGCGAAGCGGGTGAACGGCGAAACGAGTGAGCGGCGAGTGGTTGGCCAGGCTAGGTGGCGCTATAAAGAAATGAGACCTAGTTCTACCTATCGGGTTCAGAGTCATTTAACTTAAAATAATGTATTTGCTCTTCCATATATTCTAAAAAGAATTAAGAAAGAAATAAACAAAGATGCCGCTCTCCATTGAGCGCTATCGCTACCGATAGGTGTTGTATCGATAGTGAAGAAACTATCGTCACAAGTTCAACTTTGTGGTGTAGGTGGTTTATTTATAAATTTAGGAACATTTGGGTTTGGATCTTTATCTGGACGTGTATCAGCAGCGTCCAAGGCAGGTATAATTTGAGGTAACGCATCTGCTGGAACGATGTGTGTATTTGCTTCTTTTCTGGTATGTCCAGCAAGTTCTGCTGGTTCAGTTTTTGCATTAGATTTACGAAGAGAGAGACTGCACGGGGTACGACGTACCATGGATTTGTTGCCTGCATATTTGTATTGTTTTAGCCTCATTGGTTGTTTCTTTGCAGGTCTATCCGCTTTGGGCAGTATCGGAGCAACACTGGGCGATTTTGGCTTGTCAGGTTGTATAGGGGTGTTCTGAATCGGGAATAATGTCCCCTTCCATATCGGCAGATTTAAGGATTTTTGTGGGGTATGGGATGGGACTTTCAATAAGATTTTCGTTTCACTCGTTGACGAAGACGGACGTGTTTTTTTGACGTTTATAAATTTTTGTTCTTTTCCTCGCGATATAAAATCCCTCAGCTTTTTAATAATCAATTCGTCATAATTGAATTAATTTCCGATTTGTATTTTCATTTCGCGTTTTTGTTTTGTGTGTTTAGTTGTGCAAACGCAAAATCAAATTTCAACAAAACAATTTTTAACTTACAGCAAAATCTCCCATTGCGGTGTTTTTGTTACTTCTTTTGCTCTTGCGTTTTACATCTTCCCGGTATAACTCACCTTGGCGCCTTCGCGGTGTTGCATGCGCTCTCCCTTTCTTTCATATTTCCTTTTGTTCGCAATTTCGTCTATTTCCTTCTCGCGTCTGAGTGATACGTGATTTCTTATTGTGTTCTTTTTATTGTGTTTCTCTTAATAGAAAGCTTTTTCTCTTAGGAGGTAAACGTTTTACTTTGTAATTTTAACGCGAGCGATCTGGTCAGTATATTTTTGTAAAATATTTCTTTTTCAATTCATAATTTTAAAAAAGTGAAAATGTTCTGCTCAAAACGAAACTGCAAAGTTTCCACCGAAGCTAAGGACTATCAGGAGTATATCCTCTGTTGGCTGTGTGAGAATCCAATACATGTTAAGTGTGCGAGTCTCACATCGAAAATTAAAGACAGTATTAGAATCGTTGGAGGTTTAAAGTATGGTTGTGATACTTGCCGCGGTATAGAGATTGAGATGCGGACTTTTATGAAGCGGACTAGAGATGGTTTTACCACTTTGAGGGCTGGTTTTAAAAAACTCCAATCGCAGTTTATGGCGTTGGAGGCTCAGTTTAATAGCTTAAAGCTGTTAAATGAGTCTCCTAAACGAAAAAAGACCATTCCTCGAGGTGCATCTCCTGCTCCGCCGGCGTCTCTTTTCGTAACTGGCGGGTCACAACTCACATCTTACCCCAACACTCAGCGCCTAATATCGTTTAAAAGCCCCGTAATTCCGGGCATTGAGGTTACTTCCATATCGCCTGGTAGTAACCTTGCATCTAATGCGAGTCCGGGCAATCTTCCAATCGAATAAAAATTGCCGATAGTTTTATCATAGGAGGCCCTGTTAGTGGCTTTTCTGCGTTAGCAGTTGCAACTCCCATTGTTGCAGCTGCTGTTGTAGCACAACCGCCAAGGGATATTATTGGTGTTCCACTAAAGAAACATGTATTTGTTTCTAGGCTTGCCACTGAAGTCACATCTGATGATGTTATAGCCTATATTCGGTCTGTGGTTAAAGACCCGAATGTTGTAGTGGAAAAGTTTAAATTTTCGGCCACCGATTCGCCTGCCAATTGCTGCTCAAGTTACTAATACTGTTTCGGGCACACCAGCATCTGCTGGTCAAAAAACAAGATTCGTCTCTCAATCTGGGTTACCAGAATGTGAGAGGACTGAAATCAAAACTTACTTATCTCTATGTATCGAACTCCTCGCGTGGGTGGAGGAGTCTTGATTGCTGTTGATGCTGCTTTATCATCTGAACAGTTTCAGCCTTCTTATAAACAGGAGATGGAGTTTGTCAGTGTTAAGGTAGATTATCATTCTTTTTCCGCCTACATCACTTGTTCTTATATTCCACCGCAGTCTGACATGGTGGCTTATTTAAATCATTTAGAGGCAATTCGATCTGTCTCTGCTTTAACTTCTAATCGTGATATTCTCATTGTTCTAGATGATTTTAATTTACATACTATAGCATGGTCCCTTGCGGATGAGTCTACTATACTGTTGCCTTCACGTCACATGACTTTGTTGACGGCCTTCTTGAGATGTCTCTATCTCAAGTCAATTCAGAGCGTAATATAAATGGAAGATCATTAGATCTGATATTTGTGCTTGATCCTGCCAATTGTGCTGTTTCCAGGATTGAACCTTTTGTTCTTCCGGAAGATAAATTTCATCCCACTTTAAATTAAACAATTGATCTACCTTTTCTTCCACCACTACTTTGTGCTAATATGATACCTCGAACCCGATGCTTTCGTAAAACAGATTTTTCCAAACTTAATGATATCATTCTTGCTACTGATTGGTCTTATCTGTACAATTGTATAGACATGGACTCAGCTATTTCTTTCTTTTATAGTACACTTGATTGCATCTAATAGATAATTGTGTTCCTCTCAAGAGACAGGTGGTTTCTAATAAGCCTCCTTGGTTCTCTCGGGAGTTATCCAACTTGAAAAATGTAAAGTCAAGATGCTATAAGAAGTTTAAAAAAACTCGCCGTTCGTCTGATTTCATTCTGTATTCTGTTGCTCGCTCGAGATTTATGGTCCTTAATATGCAATGCTATAAGGATTATCTACGGCGCTGTCAATGTCAGTTTTCTCGTGATCCTAAGCAAATTTATAACTTTGTCAATACTAAACGTAAGACATCAGCGCATCCGCCTTCCTTGTCGTTTGAAAATAATAAAGCTAACACTGATCAGGCAATTTCCGAAATGTTTGCTGATTTTTTCAAGACTACCTACTCCTCAACGGAATATCATTCAAGTCTTCCGTATTTTTATCAGTTAAAAAAGTCGAACTTGATTGATGAAAGTTCGCTTCTCAGCGTGCTTAATTTTAATGAAACCCGTGTGACCGTGACCTGATGGGTACTGGTTGGGTACTCTGGGCTTGTGCAAATGCTTTATGTAAGCCAATTTTGAAGTTATTTTTGTTGTCTGTTGACTCGTCCTCCTTCCCAGCTATTTGGAAGGAATCATATATTATTCCTCTCCATAAAAATGGTAAAAAGTCCGAAGCTTCAAACTATAGGGGTATTTCCAAATTGTCTGCTATTCCTAAAGCTTTTGAAAAGATAAATACTTCTCAATTGCAACACTTCTGTAGGTCTATTATTTCGCCATCCCAACATGGGTTTGTGAAACGTAGATCCACTACCACTAATTCACTTCTTTAACAATCGATGGATTTCGAAATGCAAAACAAACTGATGTCATATATACTGATTTCAGTAAGGCTTTTGACTCTGTGAATCATACGCTTTTGCTTATTAAGATGAGCGACATTGGCTTTCCACCAATTTTTATCTCTTGGATTCGCGAGTATCTAACAAACAGAACACAGAAGGTACTTTTCAAGTCTTCTTAGTCATCTGGGCCCTCTGCTTTTTACACTCTTTATTAATGATTTTCCCTCAGTTAAGATACATTCGCGTGTGCTTATGTATGCTGATGACGTTAAGTTTTGTTTTAGTTAGAAAGATATGATTTCGCATGTTTGCTTACAAGCCGATCTTAACAATTTGGAGTCTTGGTGCCGGCTCAACTTGTTAAACCTCAATACTACTAAGTGTAAAGTAGTGACTTTTCATAGAACTTCTCCTCAACTGGTAACCTATTTTCTTAATCAAAGTCCATTGGAACGTCTAACTGAGAGGAACGATTTAGGTGTGCTTATGGACAGCAAACAATTGCCTTCGTACTCCAGTAGACTTCTTTTGATTAACCTTCCTTCTCTCATTAACCGTAGAATTATGCTTGGTGTAATCCTTATGCACAAGCTTTTGAATGGTGATATAGCTTCGCCTGAGTTATTATCTCAGGTTAATCTATCTGTTCCATGTAGACCTACCAGAAACTTTATTCCTTTATTTTGACTCGCTGACTTAGCTCGTAATTAGCCTTAGTTATTGGATTTTAAGTTTCTTGTCTTCGTCCACTATTGAATAACTTAACATTTTTAACATGCAAAAATAACATTACGAAGAGCCTAAAATTAATGTACGGGCACACTGTTTCTTTTACTTCCTATTTCCTATTCGAAACGTGTAATTGGCTGGTCGTATGAAAAATCAAGAAACAAAATCTAAAGAAATAAAATCAATCATAAAATAATAATAAAGATTATTGTGCTTTTATTTAAAACTAAAGTAAAACTGCGCCAACCAAACCAATATTACAACAGGTTATGGGCCCAAAGGACGTTCTATAAAAAAATTATTTATTATTTATTATATTATTGCAAAAAAAATATCTACATATATTCAAATAAAAAAAATATACAATTATGGAAAAGATTAAGCTTATTATAAATCAGTTTAAAGGTGAGAAATATTCTGTGTGGAAAAAAAGAATAAAAGCACTTCTTGAACAAGATGCATTAAAAGTTATTGATAGCGAGGCTCTTGAAGAAACAGATGAAAGTTGGGTTAACGCCGAACGGTATGCAATTTCTCTTGTAAACCACTTTATTATTTTTGACGAACTGATTAATGAATTGTTAGCATCAGGCGCCAATATAAACGAAATGGACAAGGTTTCGCACGTACTGCACACTTTGCCAATATCATATGACGGGGTCATTACTGCTATAGAGACACTTTCTGAAGAAAATCTTATTCTAAATTTGTTAAGCACGGTTTGCTCGATCACGAGACAAAACTAAACAACGCCAATAATGACACAAGTAAAAAGGTATTACACGTTGAGGCTAAAAATAAATATAAGAATAATAACTACAAAAACAATTATAATAACAAATATAAATATAAAAATCAAAATTATAATAAACATAATAATACTCGCAAGCCATATTGTCGTTATATACAAACAAAATAATATAAAATGTCACCACTGTGGCAAGCCAGGGCACATATAAAAAAATTGTTATGCATATAAAAAACATTTAAATGACAATAATAAAAAAAATAAAAGAAGCAAGTCGCCGTGCCGACTTGGGTATACCCTGTATTAATTTATTTTATGAAATCATTAGATTCAATTAACTTTAAGAAAATTTTTTTGACAAAACTTTAAAAATAAATTCGGTAAATCAGCTGATAGAAGTTCCTTTATTTCAATCCCATTTGAGAGCATTACTCTCTTTCAATGTCACCTCTCTCGCTATGTATCTTCTATTTCTGTCTATTTGATAATTAAATTTCTGAATCAAATGTAATATTTTGTGTTTGTTATTAACTTATATATAACATTCACCTCAGTATTGATCATTTACCATATAGTTTTGATTGTTCACCAACGAATGGTGTCAATCCAACAGCAATTTCCTTAGTTCTCTCGATCTCCCACAACTTTACATGCTTCACACAAAATTTGTTGTATATTTCTGTCTCTGTCACGCCCATGTGATTTCTCTTAAATTTGCTTCCCAATTTTCGCGACTTTTTGTTCTGTTTTGGTTCCATTCCACTTTCTGTGGTATTCCTATGTTCCAATGTTGAGACTATTGCGCTGGCCATCAAGGTCGCTCGTATTTTTTCTCACGCTATAACAACAAAATATTAATGGCGGGCTTTTTTGTAACGTCTTTTTCTGAAATCATACACACAAACATATACATAATCATACATATGAACGATAATCGTATGCTGCAAGTGTCAATAAATTCCGTAAATCAGCTGATGCGAGTTTTTTTACCAGGCTCACATAAAATTAAAAAGGGATTTGTTATTTTCATTTGCCTTTTTTTGCGTCTTTTCCGTTTTCTCTTCTTATGTTCTTATTCCTGACCTTCATTTGGTAAAAACCTTGAAACTATATGTTCTTGTTCCTGACCTACATTTCATATTATCTATCTCCATCATTATCTTGTATCTCTCTATAACAATTACAATGCATGTTAATAATTTTGAGAAAGAATTTAACTTATTTGTGAGAAGATTCCAAATCCGCGAAGGAGTATTAGTTTTAGGTGATAAATGAAGGAGTGCAAATGCAGCTGCATACTTAGGCCAAATCCGCGAAGGAGTATTAGTTTTAGGTGATAAATGAAGGAGTGCAAATGCAGGTGCATACTTAGGCATAAAAGAGGCAGTGCAAATACAGGTGCATACTTATGTATAAAGGACTAACGCCTGGGACAATCAATTGGTAAAACTACTTTGAATTGATAAACTCAAATTCATATATGTATGTATTATATTTCTTTCTAGCACATGCTATCTCGCTCACTTTTATGTGTACACGAGCAGTTTAGAGCCCAACCGAATACAAATCGTTTCTACGTATAACTCGGTCATTTGCATTCCAATTGGACTGAAATTTGGTGGAATGATAGATGGTCATAACATGTAATAGTGTGCCAAATTAAAATACGATACAATAAAAATAGTGGGAGAAAATCGAATTTATCAAAAAATTTGAAATAAACTTGGTCTGCGTGCATACTCTCGCTTTTATAGTTCCCTAGATATGGGGGCTCAAAATATTGTTTTTCGAATAGCGTGGGCGGAAGGGGGCGTGGCAAAAAAAATAAACTTGATCAGCGTACACACCAAACGAGTCTACATGCCAAGTTTGGTAGCTCTAACTTGTATAGTTGCTGAGATCTAGGCACTCTATTGGACGGACGGACGGACAGACGGACAGACGGACATGTCTCAATCGACTCGACTATTGATACTGATCAAGAATATATATACTTTATAGGGTCGGAAAAGCTTCCTTCTGCCTGTTACAACCATTTTGGCGACTTTAATATACCCTTTTACCCTATGGGTACAGGGTATAAATAACACACAAGCTCATATTGCAACGACCACGCCAGGTTTCGCGTTCACGATTAAAAGTTTGAATTCAAATAATAATAAGTTAAAAAGAAATGTGAATTTCATCCTTGACTCGGGTGCATCCGACCACATAATAAATGATGAGACAATTTTTATGGATTTTGCTGAACTACAAACTCCAGTGAAGATTGCTATCGCCAAGGAAGGGCAATACATCTGCAATACATGCAACAAAACGTGGAATCGTTCGTCTTGAAAATGGGTACCAGATAACACTGGAAGATGCATTATACTGCCGAGAAGTTACAGAAAATCTAATCTCTGTACAAAGACTACAAGAGGCTGGAGTGACAGTACTGTTTGACGAGTCTGGAGTTAGATTGACAAAAGGTGGTATTATTATTGCTGAAAACTCAGGTGAGTACAAAATGCCAATTTTTGAATTTAAAGTATATAAAGTTGATATAAAAACTGAAAATTTATATAAATTATGGCATGAAAGATTGGGCCATATTAGTAAAGGAAAAATGTTAGAAATAAAAAGAAAGAATTTGTTTTAAGATAATATATTACTTGATAAAGTTAATCCTACAGACGATATATGTGAAGCTTGTTTAAATGGAAAGCAAGCCAGATTACGTTGTGACAAATATAAAAATAAAGAACATATAAGTAGAGCACTTTTTGTCATACATTCTGATGTCTGCCGTCCGATTACACCTACAACTATTGATGATAAAAATTACTATGTAGTTTTTGTAGATCAGTTTACACATTATTGCGTTACTTACCTAATATGTAAGATGTATTTATAATGTTTAAGGACTTTATGGCGAAAAGTGAAGCGCACTTCAACCTGAAAGTTGTGAATCTAACCATCGATAATGGTAGGGAATATTTGTCTAGCGATATGCGAGATTTTTGTACTCAGGAAGGAATCAGTTACCATTTAATTGTACCATGTACTCCACAGTTGAATGGAGTATCAGAAAGAATGATTAGAACAATTACTGAGAAGGCTCGTGCCATGGTCAATGGTGCAAAGCTGGAAAAATATTTTTGGGGTGAAGCGGTTCTGACAGCAACATATATAATAAATAGAGTTCCAAGTAAGGCACATGGAGATCGTGCAGCAACGCCATACAAAATGTGGCATAATAGAAAGCCAGTTTTAAAGCATTTAAATGTATTTGGTTCCACTGTATACGTACACAATACAATTAAAAAACGGAAATTCGACAATAAATCGTATAAAAGTATCTTTGCCGGATATGAACCTAATGGCTTTAAGTTATGGGATATTGAAAATAAGAAATTCATTGTTGCTAGAGATGTGGTAGTTGATGAAACAAATATGGTAAACTCAAGAGTTGTTAAAAGTGACATTCTGAAGGATAGTAAGGATGATGTGAACTTTGAATTCCCGAAAAAGAGTAAGGAAAATATAAAAGATAATTTCCACAATGAGAGTATGGAATGTTGTGTACCAAATATCCTGAACGAAAGTAAGGACAATGAAAAAGTGAATTTCCAGAATGAGAGTATGGAATGTTGTGCACCAAATATTCTGAACGAGAGTAAGGATAATGAAAAGGTGAATTTCCAGAATGAGTGTATGGAATGTTGCGTACCAGAGATCCTGAATGAGAGTAAGGACAATAATAAAGACAGGATCCCGAATGAGAGTAAGGATGATAAACAGCCTTGTGAAGTCTCAAATAGAGTTATCAATGATGCAACTAGAAAAAGCGAAAAATTTAAAATAAACCACATATATCCTATGACGAAGATGAATCAAGTTCTATTATATTATTATATTTTCAATGCTCACACAATTTTTGACAAAGCCCCTCATTCATTCGAAGAAATAAAAAGTAGAAGTGATAAAGATTTATGGGAAGAAACTGTTCAAGTAGAATTATCCGCTCATGACTTAAACAATACTTGGACTATTGTTAAAAGACCTGAAAATAAGAATATTGTAGATAGTAAGTGGGTGTTTACTTTAAAACATGATGAAATGGGAAATCCAGCTAGATGTAAGGCAAGATTAGTTGCACGCGGTTTTACACAAAAATATCAAATAGATTATGATGAAACATTCGCTCCTGTTGCTAGAATTCCTAGTCTTCGACTTGTGTTATCTATTGCTGTCCAATATAACTTTAAAGTACATCATATGGATGTTAAAACGGCATTTCTAAATGGTATGCTAAAAGAAGAAATATATAAGAAAGTCCCTGAGGGAATTATTTGCAATGAGGGAAATTTTTGTAAATTGAATAAAGCAATTTATGGGCTCAAACAAGCAGCAAGGTGCTGATTTGAAGTGTTTGAGCGAGCGCTAAATGAGTGTGAATTTAAGAATTCTCCTGTTGATCCCTATATATATGTTCAAGATCAAGGCAATAAAAATAAGAATATTTATGTGTTATTATATGTGGATGATTTAGTAATAGCGACATCAGACTTAAAAATAATGATCAGTTTTAAACAATATCTTATGACAAAGTTTAGAATGACAGATTTGGGGGAAATACGACACTTCATTGGCATAAAAATTGAAATATGCTAAGATCAGATATTGTTAAGCCAATCTGCCTATATAAAAAGGGTCTTAAATAAATTTAATATGGAGGAATGTAAATCTGTAAATAATACACTTCCAAGTAAACTAAATTATGAAATGCTCAACTCAAACGATGCTCCTTGTCGAAATTTAATTGGAAGTTTAATGTACATAATGCTTTGTACTCGTCCGGATATTGCAACAGCCGTCAATATTCTAAATAGATATGCTAATAAAAATAATAAAGAACTATGGAAATTTAATATTTATTAAATCGGGCTTAAGGTCATTTATTGGAAGCAAACAAAAAGTGAGCAGGTTGTCTGTATAGCTATTTCAAGAACCACCAAGTTCTATCATCGACAGACTTCGCTAACGACCCTAGAATTGCCAGGCCATACCACTACTTCAACGCTTAAACTAGTTGGGAATTGCAACTAGATGAAGCGAAAAAAGGAGGCACAGCATACACAAAAACTATTTGAGAGCGTAAAAACAGAATTAGTTTCTCACAGCATTTCGACCCGAGCACTTCTGTTCTGCTGAGAGGCTGCACATGAAAAAATGGATCCTTGCTTTGTTTTCTCTTTCTTTCTCTTGCATTTAATAGTTGACTGCGCTCGTTGTCTTCATTGCGACGAAATTTGTTCACTTTTTATTTTGCGCAGTGCAATGCAACATTGAAATGCACAAATACAATGATACTTTTTGTGGGCTCTCTTTGTGGCCGGCTCTGGCATAGACACATAAGGGAATTTTTCTCTTAGGTGGAGAGAGTAATGAAAAATATGGCTGATCTTCACCACTAGAATTGGTGCGTGAGAGAAGTAGGATTTTTTATATGTGTGTTATACTTGCATATCTTATCCGTGCAAATGTTATACATGCTTAATGTAACTGTTACGCTTTGCTATTGTTATAAAACAATAACTGTTGTAGCCAATATTTTTTCCCTTTTTATAGCAGTCAATTTTCCAGCGGTAAAGGTTTCAACTTTTAATTTTTCCGTTCCTCCAGATTTTTATAGCACAAATTAGCAGGCGAAGAAAGATTGTTAGCAGCTTGGATTTGTTTAATTTAACTGGTTTAAATTAATGTCACTTTTTTGTTTGGTTTTAGTTAATAAAATTAACCACTTTTTTCTTTAACTTTTGATATATGCATGGAGGAGCAGAGCCAAGTGGATGGAAAAGTAGTTATTAACAGTAACAGTGATATTTGTTTTGTATGATTTTGTGTTTGCTGGGTGACGAACCAGGCTCGATAGGCAATATGAAAATTTGTTCATGAAATAAATGTTTGCTGGGTGACCAACCAGGCTCGATAGGCAATATGAAAATTTGTTCATGTTTGCTGGGATGTAGGAGGAGTCTGAAGGAGGATCGCATTTATCTTTATAAAGGAGACAGCTCTTAGGAGTGACAGCGGGTGTATGGACATTGGCCATTTGGACAGCAGCATAAAAGGAGAGAAGAAGAAGAGCTGTTGTTGTTTTGCTGTTTTTTATATGTGTTTATTTCCTCTTTTTCCGCAGGTATGGCCCTATTGATGGACTCTCAGTGGCCAAGAAGGATGAATTATGGACAGAAGGGAAGGAAACGTTCCTGTTTGGCTGCCTCTCACATGTCAGGTTTGTTTGCTCCGCCTGAAGAGGACTGTTTGGAAGTGGGAGGACCGTTCCCTTCGACCGCAGGGTGGTGTTTGAGCAGGAATTATCAAGTAGGGATTAGCGGTTTTATGCACCTTCTTGGGTGGTAATATCTATTTTGATACCCTTGCAGAGGGTATTATAAAATTGGTCAGATTGGACAACTATATCATATAGCTGCCATACAAATACAAACCTTAAATGCGAATAACTTCTATATTTTTATAACAATCTTATCCAAACTGATTAAAATATAAATTATATATATAAATGTAAAGGAATTACATCATATGCGTGAATTTCAAAACCATCGGAGAAACATGTCGCCTGATTTCGAAAATATAAAATTTGCCTATATATATACACACACGCATATGCAGTAAAGCTCACATAAATATGTGTAAGAAATGCGATTATGTGTGTGTGAATATGAATATCAATTGCTACATTGTCTTGGCACGCTTACTATTTGGCGATTGGCTGTCCCTAGCAACGCAGGTGCGGTGGTTTAGTGGATGGTGGTCTTGCGTATGAAACGAAAGGTGCGGGTTGGAATCTCGTTATTGATATAAATATTTATTTCAATTTTTTTTTTTTATGTTTATTAAACGAATAGACGTGAGTTCGAATCCCACGAAAGTCGATGACAAATTTTTTTAGTGTATAGCATCAGGGTTGAACTCCAAATGAGGAAGGTCGAGCTCCCACAGTGCCATAGATGTCAAGGTTTCAACCACACAAGAAACTACTGTAGCTATGATCCTGTGTGCTTGAAGCGCTGCAAATCTGCAGCATCTGAAAGAATCTGATCCAAATCCTTTCCTGAAATTCAAAACGCAAAAAGTCAAACAAATTAGGTTCGCTGATACACCAAAAGGAAATAAAAACTTATCTTCATCAAAGAATCCAAAAGTTGCTGCTAGGTCCATTCAAAATGGCAGCTCAAATCGCCGTTTACTTTCACCAGTTCCTGCACGAAAGCAAAAGATTATCCAAATGTCTGCTCACTCGCCCAGCCTAAAAAGACATCGGAGTCCAAGCCAGGAGAAAGGCGAGCTAACGCCGTTAACAAGGAGGTGCACGTCAGAATGCAGAACCATACCAGTTAATCGTGAAGGCGTACGTCCACAGGCAGTGCAAAACGCCAACTCGTGCCAAAGCTTCACAACCAACAAAAGATTCTATGGAGTATCCTGATCTTCTTCGCCTATTTAATGGCGATCTGCTTGCTACTCTTAAAGCTGCTCAAACTATGGTAAAGAAGCTCCAAAGCCAAATGGAGTCTCTTACAACCAGCACCAATCAGCAACACATAAACATATCTACTCACAGCGGCAGCAACTCAGCAATCAACAACGACAGCAGCCTCACATCAACGAAACTCAACGAGTACTTGAATGATATTGTCCATAGCATAGATGCTGAAATAAAGAAAAAAATACCAAAGAAGCTAACTTCGGCTATGCCGATCCAAGCTGCTAACTATCTTTCTTCGCCTGCTAATTTGTGCTATAAAAATCTGGATGAACGGAAAAATTAAAAGTTTAAACCTTTACCGCTGGAAAATTGACTGCTATAAAAAGGGAAAAAATATTGGCTACAACAATTATTGTTTTATAACAATAGCAAAGCATAACAGTTACATTATGCATGTATAACATTTGCACGGATAAGATATGCAAGTATTACACTGTAAGGAAGTTTCAGCTGGGGTACATATCTCAGTCTCCCCAGGGCCTCCTTACAAAAATATTTGTAAAGATACCGAGACTCGAGATCATTGGAGAATTGCTGATTCTAGATCGGACCACAACACAGAAAAATGGGGAAAAGGGGAGGACACATGCAGGACGACATCAATACGATACATATAATGGTTAGCTTCTAGCTGAGATGGGGGTCTGAGTCTGAGGAGGGGAATGATGACCGATACCTCCTCGGGATTTACCCGACAGAGATACCAATCACCCTAACTACTGGTCGAGGGTAGCTAAGGGCTCAATCTCTAGCCGAGGATAAACCTAGCGACTAGAGAGGACCGGGATGTACTACTTAATCTATACTGAGATGGGGTTCTGAGGCCTGAGGCGGCGAATGATGATCGATACCTCCTCGGGATTTACCCAGACAGAGATACCAATCACCTTGACTACTGGTCGAGGGTAACTACGGGCTCTCTAGCCGAGGATTGACCTAGCAGCTAGAGAGAACCGGGATGTACTACTTAATTTAGATTAAGGTGGGGTGGAAGGGAATCCAGCAGACCAGGAACGGGATTGACCCGGAATCCTGACTGACATGGACTAATTACAGAGCTTAAGCTTAGGTTAATATGGACAACACAAAGACGAATATAACATGGAGAATGCGAAAGAGGTAACACAAACACACACAAGGACTCATTCGCGCGAGTCCCAGGCGTTCCGCCCGCCTCCCGCCCAACCGACCGAGGGGCGCAGTCGTATAACGTACGACACGTTATCGCGTGGACGAAGACAAGAAACATAAAATCGAGTAACTAAAGCTAATTACGAGCTAAGTATCATTGATCGCTCGGTACAACCGACTGTAGTCAGCACAAAGGATTCGAAAGGGTTCATGCAAAGCATAGTTAGTGGTACAGCGAGTCAAAGATAAAGGAATAAAGTTTCTAGTAGGTCTACATGGAACAGATAGATTAACCTGAGATAATAACTCCGGCGAATCTATATCACCATTCAAAAGCTTGTGCATAAAGATTACACCAAGCATAATTCTACGGTTAATGAGAGAAGGAAGGTTAATCAAAAGAAGTCGACTGGAGAACGAAGGCAAATTGACATTGCGATTCCAGTTTAAGCCACGAAGAGCGAAAAGCAGATATTGTTTCTGTACAGATTCTATTCTAGTTTGGTGCGTCTCATACTGAGGCGACCATACACAAGAACCGTACTCTAGAATAGGTCGTACAAGTGATGTGAAAAGAATCTTGGTTATATATGGGTCAGTGAATTCCTTCGACCACCGCTTTATAAATCCAAGAACACCCATTGCTTAAAACAAAGCTTGACGTCATCAGCATACATTAGCACACGCGAATGTATCATAACTGAGGGAAGATCATTAATAAAGAGTGTAAAAAGCAGAGGGCCCAGATGACTACCCTGAGGCACCCCAGACGTCACATGAATGGAACTGGAAAAGGAAGACTTGAAAAGTACCTTCTGTGTTCTGTTTGTTAGATACTCGCGAATCCAACAAAGAAAAATTGGCGGAAAGTCAATGTCACTTAACTTAATAAGCAAAAGCGTATGATTAACAGAATCAAAAGCCTTACTGAAATCAGTATATATGACATCAGTTTGTTTTGCATTTCGAAATCCATCGATTGTTAAAGAAGTGAATTCTAAAAGGTTAGTGGTAGTGGATCTACGTTTCACAACCCATGTTGGGATGGCGAAATAATAGATCTACAGAAGTGTTGCAATTGAGAAGTATTTATCTTTTCAAAGCTTTAGGAATAGCAGACAATTTAGAAATACCCCTATAGTTTGAAGCTTCGGACTTTTTACCATTTTTATGGAGAGGAATAATATATGATTCCTTCCAAATAGCTGGGAAGGAGGACGAGTCAACAGACAACAAAAAATAAGTTCAAAATTGGCTTACATAAAGCATTTGCACAAAACCTGAGTACGCAACCAGGTATACCATCAGGTCCTGGTGAATACACGGGTTTCACTAAATTAAGCACGCTGAGAAGCGAACTTTCATCAATCACTGGATTAAAAATACAGTTCGACTTTTTTAACTGATAAGGATACGGAAGAATTGGATGATATTCCGTTGAGGAGTAGGTAGTCTTGAAAAAATCAGCAAACATATCGGAAATTGCCTGATCAGTGTTAGCTTTATTATTTTCAAACGACAAGGAAGACGGATGCGCTGATGTCTTACGTTTAGTATTGACAAAGTTATAAATTTGCCTAGGATCACGAGAAAACTGACATTGACAGCGCCGTAGATAATCCTTATAGCATTGCATATTAAGGACCATAAATCTCGAGCGAGCAGCAGAATACAGAATGAAATCAGACGAATGGCGATTTTTTAAACTTCTTATAGCATCTTGACTTCACATTTTTCAAGTTGGATAATTCCCGAGAGAACCAAGGAGGCTTATTAGAAACCACCTGTCTCCTGAGAGGAAAAAGTGAATCAAGTGTACTATAAAAAGAAAGAAATAGCTGAGTCCATGTCTATACAATTGTACAGATAAGACCAATCGTGCAAGAATGATATCATTAAGTTTGGAAAATCTGTTTTACGAAAGCATCGGGTTCAGGTATCATATTCACAAAGTGTGGTGGAGAAAAGGTAGATCAATTGTTAAATTTAAAGTGGGATGAAATTTATCTTCCGGAAGAACAAAAGGTTCAATCCTGGAAACAGCATTGGCAGGACACAAATATCAGATCTAATGACCATTTATATACGCACTAAATTGACTTGAGACATCTTAAGAAGCCGTCAACAAAGTCAGTATAGTAGATTCATCCGCAAGGGACCATGCTAATTAAAATCACCTGGAACAATGAGAATATCCGATTAGATGTCAGCAGAGACAGATCGAATTGCCTCTAAATGATTTAAATAAGCCACCATGTCAGACTGCAGATAAAATATGTAGGCGGAAAGAATATCCTTAACACGCAACTCAATCTCCTGATTAGAGGAAGGCTGTGAGAACCAAGGAGGCTTATTAGAAACCACCTGTCTCCTGAGAGGAAAAGTGAATCAAGTGTACTATAAAAGAAAGAAATAGCTGAGTCCATGTCTATACAATTGTACAGATAAGACCAATCAGTAGCAAGAATGATATCATTAAGTTTGGAAAAATCTGTTTTACGAAAGCATCGGGTTCGAGGTATCATATTAGCACAAAGTAGTGGTGGAAGAAAAGGTAGATCAATTGTTAAATTTAAAGTGGGATGAAATTTATCTTCCGGAAGAACAAAAGGTTCAATCCTGGAAACAGCACAATTGGCAGGATCAAGCACAAATATCAGATCTAATGACCATTTATATTACGCACTAAATTGACTTGAGATAGAGACATCTTAAGAAGGCCGTCAACAAAGTCAGTAATAGTAGATTCATCCGCAAGGGACCATGCTATAGAAGGTAAATTAAAATCACCTAGAACAATGAGAATATCACGATTAGATGTCAAAGCAGAGACAGATCGAATTGCCTCTAAATGATTTAAATAAGCCACCATGTCAGACTGCGGTGGAATATAAGAACAAATTATGTAGGCGGAAAAAGAATGATAATCTACCTTAACACTGACAAACTCAATCTCCTGATTAGAGGAAGGCTGAATCTGTTCAGATGATAAAGCAGCATGAACAGCAATCAAAACTCCTCCACCCACGCGAGGAGTTCGATCGCATCTGAATACAGAAAATTTTGAAGCAAAAACAGATGCATCAGCAATGTCAGGTTTCAGCCACATCTCAGCTAAAATGTTATTTGGAAAAGAAAGGCTATCTACATAGAGATTAGTAAGTTTTGATTTCAGTCCTCTCACATTCTGGTAACCCAGATTAAGGGACGAATCTAGTTTTTTGACACACCAGCAGTCTGTCTTTAATTTTCAATGTGAGACCCGCACACTTATCATGTATGGGATTCTCACACAGCCAACATAGGATATACTCCTGACTGTCCTTAGCTTCGGTGGAAACTTTGCAGTTTCGTTTTGAGCAGGCAACCGTTTTCACTTTTTTAAAATTAAGAATTGAAAAAGAGAAATTATTCAAAAATATACTGGCCAGATCGCACAAGGGTTAAAATTACAAAGTAAAAAGTTTACCTCGAAAGAGAAAAGATTTTTACTAAGAGAAACACAATAAAAAGAACACAATAAGAAATCACGTATCACTCAGAGCGAGAAGGAAATAGACGAGAGGAAATAAAACGCGAATTGAAAATACAAATCGGAAATTAATTCAATTATGCCGAATTGATTATTAAATAAAGTAAGTAAGTCGCCGGGCCGACTTGGATATACCATGCATTAGGTGAAGAGATATATATTAAATTTCTTTCAAATGCTATCTCTCTTTTGTGGAAACAAGCACTTTAGCGCCCCCCGACCAAATCGGTGATTTGCAGCATATGCTATCTCGCTCTTTTTCGCGTGCATCTGCCTTGCACCGCTATGAGTGAAAAACGTTTCTATGTATAACTCGGCCATTTTTATTCTGATTCTTGTGATATTTGGTGGAATGATAGATATACGTGACATGTATTATACCAATTAATTACGATACGATAAATATTTCGGCTGAAAATCGAATTTTTCGAATTTCGGGGCGGAAGGGGGCGTGGCCAAAATTTGAAACAAACTTGGTCTGAGTGCATACTGCACGCATCTAATGTCCAAATCCGATAGCTCTATCTTTTATAGTTCCCGAGATATGGAGGCTCAAAATATTGTTTTTCAAATAGCGGGGGCGGAAGGGGGGCGGGGCGAAAAAAAAATAAACTCGATCTGCCTGCAGAGCAAATGGGTCTACATGCCAAGTTTGGTAGCTCTAGCTCTTATAGTCTCCGAGATCTCAATGATTCTTCAGACGGACAGACGGACAGACAGACGGACATGTCTCAATCGACTCGGCTATTGATACTGATCAAGAATATATATACTTTATAGGGTCGGAGAAGCTTCCTTCTCCCTGTTACATACATTTTGGCGACTTTAATATACCATTTCATTCTATGAATGCATGGTATAAAAACTGAAGAAGTTAATTTCGCGAGGAAAAGAACAACAAGTTTATAAACGTCAAAAAACACGCCCGTCTTCGTCAACGAGTGAAATCATGCAAGGTGAGACACAGTTGATACGTTCGACAAACGAGAACCATGTTAAAGTAAGAACCAGCTCAAGGATTCGTCATAGCCGAATATATCTATTGCCTCACTGTCCCTACGTTCGGATGCTCCGAATCGGGTAGGGCGCGGGACCTTCAAGGGCCTCAGATCCCTTTAACCGAACCCCACCGAATATTTTCACAGGTTTCTTGCTATTCCTCAATACTTGATGCAATTTTATTCATTTTATTTCTTTATATTTTTTATTTTTATCACACACTTGAATCACTGCACTACGCTAGCTATGGAGATATTCTCCGTATGAGGCGCCTGCGCCGACTCACCTGGCCATCCACCTCTCGCTCACTATGCTTCGTCCTAGTTGATTATCCTTCGTTGTCCTTGTCCTGTGTTGTCCTCGCCTTGGTATGTCAAAATGTCCTTGGGTGTTCCGGCTTTCGGGTCTTTGATCCTCGTCCTTTGATGTCTTGTGGTTTGGTCAGTTGCACTTCACTTCTCACTTTTTTTTTTCACTGGCCCTTGTGTTCACTTTCGTGGTCTCAACTTGACTGAATGCCGGCCAAAATTTGTTTTTCGCCGTGAAGCTTTGGCACGCGATGCCGGGTACAGCTTCGCCATTGCATCAGCCATTCTAAGCTTTCTATTTCCGTCCCTCTCTTAAGCGTAGCCGCATATGCCCCGTGGCCTACGTGACTCATCACATGCGCGTGGCGTCGGCCCGATCACCGTTACTTTTTGGGCTTTTCTAGAAAGCGCCGGCACAGAGCATGAGCGGCGAAGGCGAAGAGCATGAGCGGCGAAAGCGAAGAGCATGAGGGCGAAGATCGTGAGTGGCGAAATGGGTGAGTGGCTAGGTGGCGCTGCAAAGAAAAGAAGAACAAGTTCTACCTATCGGGTCAGAGCCAGTTCATGAACTTAATACTAACAATCATATGAGCTTAATACTAATAATAATATTAATAAGCACTGCTCTTCATTGAGCGTTATCGCCGTCGATAGGTGTTGTGTCGATGGATTTTTTATATCGTCACAACACACATATAAAAAATCCTACTTCTCTCACGCGCCAATTCTAGTGGCGAAGATCAGCCATATTTTCATTACTCTCTCCCCTAAGAGAAAAATTCCCTATGTGTCTATGCTAACACACATAAAAAATTCCCCCACTCTCTCACATTCTTGATTCTCTCTCTCTTTCTCTTTCTACCAAAGAGAAAGATTTGTGTGTATGTATGTGTCCCACCTAATATACTCTTGTCTTTGTGTAAAATATAATAATAATCTTTATTATTAGTTTATGATTGATTTTATTTCTTTAGATTTTGTTTCTTGATTTTCACACGACCAGCCACTTACACGTTTCGAATAGGAAATAGGAAGTAAAAGAAACAGTGTGTCCGTACATTAATTTTTAGGCTCTTCGTAATGTTATTTTTGCATTTTAACATAACGTCGCAACTTTAGCTATGTTATGTTATTCAAAACGCCCCCTCTAAAATTACATCCTAATGATTTACAATAAAAATTCAAATAGTTCATTTACTGTGACTGGTGCGTGTACTCTGGGAGGTATTACAATATGATCTGTCATTCACCATTAAGATTGGAAAAACCCAGAAAAACCAATCAGATCATCTATATCATTTAAGCAAAACAAACATTATTTTCATTTCAAAATGTTACGTTAAACACTACTTAAAAAAAATTATCTTCAGTTTAGTTTATGAGATTTTGTTGAATTGTAGATTTTGTTATTTTTGACTTCTCAAAGCAGTCCCATCTTGCCTCTCAGCTTTATGAACCTTCCAGTAAATAATGGTTTTGTAAAATTATCAGCCAGTTGATTTTCTGTGGGAATATACTCAATAGAAATAAGATTATTTTCTACTTGCTCTCTGGCAAAATGATATTTAATGTCTATGTCTTTTTAGCGCTTATAACATGATGAACTACTGGCTATGCTTATACAACCCTGGTTATCTTCAAATATCTTCTCTTACAGCTTCAAACAAGGCCATATATTGAACTCTGCTTCAGTAGATGATGCCGCTACTGAATTCTGCCTTTTTGTATTCCAAAAAATAAGATTTGAGTTAAACATTTTAAAAAGAACCCCAAGATTCCCACCCCAATCGGAATCAACATAGCCAACGAAAACATCTTCAAGATCAATATTTTTTTTAAAAATTAGTTTCATGTCAATATTTCCTTTAAGATACCTCAGAACCCTTTTTAAACTTTTCCATAGTTCTATATTATTTTTATTAGTATATCTACTTAGAATATTGACGGCTGTTGCAATATCCGGACGAGTACAAAGCATTATGTACATTAAACTTCCAATCAAATTTCGACAAGGAGCATCGCATGTGACGTCTGAGTTTAACATTTCATAATTTAGTTTACTTGGAAGTGGATTATTTACAGATTTACATTCCTCCGTATTAAATTTACTTAAAACCCTTTTTACATAGGCAGATTGGCTTAACAATATCTGATCTTGGCATATTTCAATTTTTATTCCAATGAAGTGTCGTATTTCCCCCAAATCTGTCATTCTAAGGTATTGTTTGAAACTGTTCATTATTTTTAAGTCTGATGTCGCTATTACTAAATCATCCACATATAATAACACATAAATATTCTTATTTTTATTGCCTTGATCTTGAACATATATACGGATCAACAGGAGAATTCTTAAATTCACACTCTTTTAGCGCTTGCTCAAACACTTCAAATCAGCACCTTGTTGCTTGTTTGAGCCCAGAAATCGCTTTATTCAATTTACATACATTTCCATCATTGCAAATAATTCCCTCAGGGACTTCCATATATATTTCTTCTTTTAGCATACCATTTAGAAATGCCGTTTTAACATCCATATGATGTACTTTAAAGTTATATTGGACAGCAATAGATAACACAAGTCGAAGACTAGGAATTCTAGCAACAGGAGCGAATGTTTCATCATAATCTATTTGATATTTTTGTGTAAAACCGCGTGCAACTAATCTTGCCTTACATCTAGCTGGATTTCCCATTTCATCATGTTTTAAAGTAAACACCCACTTACTATCTACAATATTCTTATTTTCAGGTCTTTTAACAATAGTCCAAGTATTCTACTTGAACAGCTTCTTCCCATAAATCTTTATCACTTCTACTTTTTATTTCTTCGAATGAATGAGGTGTATTTGGTGTATTTGGTTCCACTGTATACAACACAATAAAATTAAAAAACGGAAATTCGACAATAAATCGTTTAAAAGTATATTGAAAATAAGAAATTCATTGTTGCTAGAGATGTGGTAGTTGATGAGACAAATATGGTAAACTCAAGAGTTGTTAAAAGTGACATTCTGAATGATAGTAAGGACGAAGTAAACATTGAATTCTCGAAAAGATTAAGGAAAATATAGAAGATAATTTCCAGAATGAGAGTATGGAATGTTATGTACCAAATATCCTGAACGAAAGTAAGGACAATGAAAAAGTGAATTTCCAGAATGAGAGTAAGGATGATAAACAGCCTAGTGAAGTCTCAACTAGATTTATCAATGATGCTGTAATGTACCGCCTTTTTTAAATAGACAGAAATTCGAATTTCGATGTATTTGTTCAAATAGGGGTAAAAGTGGTGAATATCGATATATCGAAAATCAACGTTAGCAAGGTGGCAACGCCACACGGCTGATCGTGTGAGTCATCGATACTGAGCTTGGATAAAAACTTTAAGAAAGACAAAAATAAAGAAAATTCACAAAAGAAAAATGGTTACAGCGTGCTTCCGGGAAAAGAGTTCTTTCTTTCCTCCACGTGAATTCCAAGTGATCCGACGTAGTTAGTCCACCGGCAAAGTACTTAAATACAAATAAAGTGCACCATAACCCCTTAGACTTGGCAAATTTTAAAAGTGTGTGTGTGTTAGTGCAACCCGTTGGCGTAAGTAAAATTAATGGCAATTGTGCATTAAAGTGTGGTTGTTTCACCTAACACCCTTTTCTATTTGGCAGTTTTGATGCGTAAATTTTTGTCGCATTTCTGCATACCTGCATGTGGTCTAATTAAACGGCAGAGCTTGCGCAGAATCGCATTGCCCAGAAGCCGTGGCCGCAGCTGTCGCAACGTGCCGGCCGTACTGCGCTGCGCAAGACGCAAGCATATTTGGCCTAATTCAGGATGCAACACCCCGCTTTTGAGTGATCTTAACCTGCAATCCTATTGGAGCAGTCAGATCACGTGGAGGGAAATCAATATAAATTAATATAAATTAATTTAAGCGACCCAAACCCAATTTAGAGGCCAACCAAACCTCAATGTCTGAAGACTTCATAACCCAACTTACTTAAGAAGACAGCTTTAACAAAGGGCTGAAGACATTTTAATTCCACTGCAAGGGATACACCCAACTGTATGTGAACGTCAATCATAGTGCAAGTGAGGAATTTTTAGTGCAGTGTTAATTATTGCCAATATTATTTCTCATCAAAGTGAGAGTGCCATACATCCGTGTTAAAACACCTTGATGGATGTGAAGGAATGAGTGTATATAGAGTAAAGAAGCCCTAAGGCTCAATTTTAATCTAGTAGAAATTAGTTTAAGGAAAACAAATTATGGAAATTTTATAATATGCATTGGATACCCTTTTTGTGGAATATTTTCCGTATTTTCAAGAATGGCATTCAATGTTAGTGTGTAATTGCTTTAGTCTAATAATGTTAATCTTACAGAATCCGAGTATAGGACATTTACAATGCTAGCAGATGCTTTAGCTCCATTTGGAATTCGCATATTTAACTATCTTCAACAGCGACATCAACACAACGAAAGATCTTTCTGCGTGGGATACAACTAATAATGCTGTGAGTATATCGTAACCCATTTATATATTATTTTACATCTTTTGAGCTCGAAAATTCGGTGAGCATAAGCATTTGATCCATTGTTAATGGACTTGTATTAAATAAGTAGCCTAAAAGAAAATATCTATCTCAGTAATGATTGTCAATTGGAAATGACATCTTTTATTAAGTAAACCTTTAGATTTTGTTTATATATTAGTATTTTGCAAGAATCAAAATTTATAGGATTAAGTGTCACGTGCATTTTAATTTGCATAATATCAGATTTAAGTCAGTCTTATAATGGAATTAGGTTAGAAAAACGCTAGAAGATGCGTACAATCAGTTTAGTAGATCACTGTAAGATCAACTTTTTATACCATGCATTCTTAGAATGAAATGGTATATTAAAGTCGCCAAAATGTATGTAACAGGGAAAAGGAAGCTTCGATTGAGACATGTCCGTCTGTCCGTCCGTCCGTCCGTCCGTCCGTCCGTCTCAGCAACAATACAAGCTAGAACTACCAAATTTGGCATGTAGACTCGTTTGGTGTGTACGCTGATCAGGTTTATTTATTTTTTTTGCCACGCCCCCTTCCGCCCACGCTATTCGAAAAACCATATTTTGAGCCCCCATATCTCGGGAACTATAAAAGATAGAGCTATCGGATTTGGACATTAGATGCGTGCAGTATGCACATAGAATAGAAATAGAAACGTTTTTCACTCACAGCGGTGCAAGGCAGATGCACGCAAAAAAGAGCGAGATAGCATATGCTGGAAATCACCGATTTGTTCGGGGGGCGCTAAAGTACTCGTTTCCACATAAGAGTGAGCGAGATAGCATTTAAAAGAAATTTAATATATATCTCTTCACCTCGCCCGGCGACTTACTTACTTTATTTTTTTAATTTTTGCAAATGGTCCTAATAAGTGAATACAATTATTTTTAAACGCGCCAAAAATTGTTTATTTTTGCAAAAATGACGAAAACGAAAAAAGACTCTTTTTTTTAAATTTTTGCAAATGGTCCTAATAAGTGAATACAATTTTTTTTAAACGCGGCAAAAATTGTTTCTTTTTGCAAAAATGACGAAAACGAAAAAAGACTCTATTTTTTTTTAATTTTTGCAAATGGTCCTAATAAGTGAATACAATTTTTTTTTTAACGCGGCTAAACTTGGTTATGACGAAAATCGAAAAAAGACTCTATTTTTTTTTTTTTAATTTTCGCAAATGGTCCTAATCAGAGAATATAATTTTTTCTTAAACGCGGCAAAAATTGTTTTTTTTTGGAAAATTAAAAACACAAAAAACGATAAAAAAAAAGAAAGAAGTAAAAAAATCAAAGATTAAAAAATGAAATGTTAGTTATGATATACATTTTTTCACGATAAAGGATACAACCAAGCAACTGCTCTTTGGATTTCATCCCATAATACATTTGGGTTGCTTGGTTTATAAAAAAAAGTGGCATTAATTTATCTATATATATAAAATTCTCGATTCTCGAGTGTGGTGTTTGTTACCAAACTACTCCGAAACGGCTCGACCGATTCTCACGAAATTTTTTATGCAGATCGTGTAGGACTGAGAATCGGCCAACATCTATTTTTTTAATATAAAATTCTCGAACCACGAGTGTGGTGTTTGTTACCAAACTACTCCGAAACGGCTCGACCGATTCTCACGAAATTTTTATGCAGATCGTGTAGGACTGAGAATCGGCCAACATCTATTTTTTATACAACTCGAGTGCGACCGAACTCGCTGCGCTAATTATTGATCAAGAAAATAATACACGTTATACACCAATCTATTCTAAGTTTAACTTCGTTGAAAAAGCTGTCTGAAGCTGAGGCAACAATATGAAAATAAATTGAATGAAAAAAAATACACCAATCAGTTTTCCAACTTGATTTATTACAACAATGCCACGAACACGCATGGGGGCTAATTTGACGAAATGTACAATGAAGCATTGATTGCTATTGAGGATCTTTGCATTGTCATTGCGAATTTACCAATCAGTCAATTCGGTATGAGCTCACCAAATCGAAGTGCATCTCATTTAATTGACACAGATATGAATCGTGAACTGCAGTACAATTCTATTGAAATGGCAGCGATTGTTAATCGCAATGTTCCACTATTAAATGATGCACAAAAAGTAATTTACGACCGCATTATGGAGGGAGTTTCGGCAGGACAAGGGGGACTCTTTTTTTTGGATGCACCAGGAGGAACTGGCAAAACATTCCTTATTTCGTTACTTCTTGCCGAGATACAAGCAAAAAAAAGTCATCGCATTAGCTGTTGCATCATCTGGCATTGCAGCTACTTTATTAGATGGAGGCAGAACAGCTCATTCGGCATTTAAGCTGCCACTGAATATTCAAAATAACCCAGATGCAGTTTGTAACATTAAAAAACAAACATCCATGGCCACTGTGCATTGGATAGGACAATGAAAGATATAAAAAACAACGACAAACTATTTGGAGGCACTTTGTTACTCCTTTCAGGTGATTTCAGACAAACACTTCCCGTTATTCCACGATCAACATACGCTGATGAAATTAATGCTTGCCTCAAATCGTCCCGACTGTGGCGTAATGTTGAACGAGTACAACTGACGGTGAACATGCGAGTTCAAACGCTTCAGGATCCATCCGCCGAAACTTTTTCGAAACAGCTATTAGATATTGGCAATGGGAAAGTTGCCGTACATGAAAATACTGGATCAATAAAATTACCAACCGGTTTTTGCACAATCGTCCACTCGCAAGATGTTCTCATCGACTGTATATTTCCCGATGTACACACACTATATATAAATCTTGAGTGGCTGGCAGAAAGAGCCATTTTAGCAGCGAAAAATGTGGACGTTCATGGATTAAATTTCAAGATACAACAATTGTTGCCAACAGACTCTGTATCATACAAATCTATTGATACAGTTTGCAATACTATCGAAGCTGTAAATTACCCAGTAGTTTTTTTTGAATTCCTTGGATTTGCCAGGCATGCCACCGCACCACTTACAACTGAAAGTAGGATCTCCGGTGATTTTGCTCCGTAACTTGAAACCTCCACGGCTGTGCAATGGCACACGATTGGTTATTAAAAAATTAATGAAGAACGTGATTGAGGCCACCATTTTAAATGGCAAGTTTCAAGGTGAAAATATATTGTTGCCACGAATCCCCATGATTCATACAGATGTGCCAACTGAATTCAAACGCATTCAATTCCCAATTAGATTGGCATTCGCAATGACAATCAATAAGTCGCAAGGCCAAACGTTGTCTGTATGTGTTTTAGATTTGGAAACACCATGCTTTTCCCACGGACAACTATATGTGGCATGTTCTCGCGTCGGGAAACCATCAAGTTTGTTTATATTGGCTAAAGATGGCCTAACAAAAAATATTGTGCACTCTATTGCGCTTAGCGAATAATCTGTATTTTAATTAACTGTCATTTTTAACAATAAATAAATCGTACTTCAGTTGTTTATAACGTTTACGACTATAACTTCATCCCCAAACACTTATAATAACTTAGATATTAGATATTTGAAAAAGGCAAAACAACGTTTGCCGGGTCAGCTAGTTATATTATAAGTATTTAATATTTAGTCGGATACCAAAGCGACGCATCTTTCCTTTATCGTGAAAAATTGTACCTGCGGGCATTGTCTCTTATTACCTAAGTAGCGTCGTTGCATGCACGAAAAAGAAAGAGATGGAAGATTGGGTTATAAGGAATAAGGCATTTCGCATAAAAAATACACTTATTGCCAGGCGAGTCATTTATTAAGTCGATCCGATTTTAATGCAAAATATCTCATTGGACGGGAAATTTTATCTCCTCTAATCCGTTCTTTGAAGGAAATAGTATTTTAGCATTAATTAGTGCCGTAAAACGGCGCCAAGTGAAAAGACCCAAATTTAGGAGCAAAATTCGCAACTTCAACTGGCTCCACAACTCAATTTGGGGAAAAATTGAAAATTTCTGGTATGCAGTTTTTCTTAGTTTTACTAGTTCTTTAACTTCTTCTTAGGGTCCAAATGTGTATCTTTGTATATTAACGATTCTGGAAAAGTGTGCCAAATATTTGTCCACAAAAAATGGGGGGTTTTTCCAATCAAAGGCACATGGGGAAAACACGGCTAAAGCCAACTTAACAAAATTTACAGTGCATCATCTCAATTGACAAGCACATTGCAAAAAAATTGTTTCAAAAATTGTTTAACACTCGAGAAAATCTGAATTGAACAACGAAAAAAAAAATATGTGCCACTGTACATAAGATGGATTCGAACCTACGACCCATGTATCTCATAGACACTCTTTGCTCCTTATTTGCATTCATTCTCCTTTTGAATTTTCCATTTCTAGTTTAGTTTATTTAAATATTTCTCAATTGCAACTTTCGGCTCAGAAAATATGTGCATACGAGTTAAGTAGAAACATAGCTGAGTACATAGTTTGCGGTTGAATATGATATAATTTCCTACCTATTATTAACTGTGCGAATTCCCACCTCTTCTATACATTCAGGTTGTGGTTAAACCAAAGGCACGAAAACAATATTTAAGTTGGCTCATAGCAAGCATATTTTCGTGATTTTCCCTATTTTACTTTTTGAATTTATAACCAAATATTTTATTACCGCATGAGTAATATTCCAAAGTCGGCCAGGTAGAGTTATACAGTTGGCTGAAGAGTTATACGGTTCTCCTTCCTCCTTTGTCAATTTTCTTATTTTTTAATGTTCTCACTGTTTTTATTTTTTTAAAATTTATTTTATATACATATCTTATTTTGTTTTAAATTGATTTAATATTGTTTAATTGTGCAAAAAGTCATGAAGTGCTTCTCCTTTTTTAATTTTTCTTATTTTTTTAATGTTATTCTTTTTATTATATTTTTTCAATTTACTTTATATTTGTTATTTTATTTTAAATTGATTTAATATTGCTTTTTTTATACCATGCATTCAAAGAATGAAATGGTATATTAAAGTCGCCAAATTTATGTAACAGGGAGAAGTAAGCTTTTCCGACCCTATAAAGTATATATATTCTTGATCAGTATCAATAGTCGAGTCGATTGAGACATGTCCGTCTGTCCGTCCGTCCGTCCGTCCGATAGAGTGCCTAGATCTCAGCAACTATACAAGCTAGAGCTACCAAATTTGGCATGTAGACTCGTTTGGTGTGTACGCTGATCAAGTTTATTTTTTTTTGCCACGCCCCCTTCCGCCCCCAAAATTCGATTTTCACCCGAAATATTTATCGTATCGTAATTTAATTTAGCACACTAATACATGTCACGTATATCTATCATCCCACCATCCCGGTGCAAGGCAGATGCAGGCAAAAAAGATCGAGATAGCATATGCTGGAAATCACCGATTTGGTCGGGGGGCGCTAAAGTGCTCGTTTCCACATAAGATCGCTCACTCTTAGCATTTAAAACAAATTTAATATATATCTCTTCACCTAATGCATGGTATATCCAAGTCGGCCCGGCGACTTACTTACTTTATTTCACTTAGTTGCGAAAATATTTGAAGTATTAAAATGAATTGTGAATTAACTATGAATCATTAAGTTTCTTTAGTTCCCTTGAGTCCCCAAGGTCAGGCCATTTGTGTTGGGAGTCTGCGATAACTCTCGCTGGCAGACTCATGGTAGGGTGGGGTACAGACGCGGAACACGAATATCATCTTTAGTGTCTGCAACTAGTGTTGTCCGAAATCTTTTGGTGTCCTCTCTAATCTTCATCCAGGCAGGGGATTTGGTTATTATGAATAGTTGACTTTAACAAAATACGCGGTGAAAATACTGGCGATGACCGTTCACTACAAAACCCCCCCACAGGCTGTTTTTGCTAGCTGTTCTATAAATCCCATTGATAAGTCATTTGCACTCTTAACATCTCTTTAAAGTCTATCACACGCTGTATCGATATATTGGGTTCCTTCCCGTGTTGCTTCTAGTGCTATTCGAGTTGCCTCTGTGGAACTTCGGAAAGAGTCGTCGTTATACTAGTCTTTGTGTTTTGTCGACTTATGTTCACATTTGCATAGTGGCAAACAGGAGTATTGGTGGGATAACGGCAATTTTCGTATGTTCATTTCTAGTTAGCGATGGCTTACTTGGCGTCCAATGGTGGAGTGGAGAATGCCATAGTTGACCTAATTTGGCTAGCGCAAGGTAGGACCGAGTTCATCATACAATTATTATCGATTCAATTTTTAATTTATCATAGTTCAACTGTTACATATTTGGCGCCCAAACGTGGGGCTATTTTCTTACATCTGGCAGATTTTTTTTGGTTCAACCACATAAGCGCATCTTTTAGGTTTAACTAAGGGTGGCTGAACTGGGTTCAATAAAGTCAGACTAAACGGAATTGGAGCCTCAGTAATACCAAAACCGATTGTATCAATTTCTTTCTATCTTGTACATTTTCTTCTATATCTCTTAAGGGATTATTAGGTTTGGAGGACGGCGAAAGGCTTGTTGGAATTCGTATTGTAGTAGTCTACGATAACGACCAAATGATTAAGCTGTAGGAATGGACCTAATAATAACTTTTTTTCTTTTAATTGTTTAAATTTTCTTTGAGAATTAGATTTCACTAATACATTTTCGATGTATCTATTTGGAAATCGAATTGTAGGAACGCTACAACAACGACCCATATATTATTAGAAGTGGAAAAGAAACATGAAAGGTGTTCTTTATGTTTCGATTTGCGTTTTATTGAGAGCAACGCCTAGACAGGAATTCGTCTCGTAGTATTTCTACGACAACGACCACTAAAGCGTTTTTCTGTTCTAAAACTGTGTGAGTAGTGTTAATAAGCGAGATTGATTTGGAATTCTTTATTATTATTAAATGATTTTAGAGACCAGTCAAGTTCGTTAGGAAAACCAATATTATACAGTTTCCGAGCATATCTATTTCTTTTCTTAAATATGCAATGTATAAACGGAGTAGTATACTTGCAAACGTGCATTCCATTAGTTAAGCTAGGAAATGCAGGAGTTTGGCGAAGCTAAGGTCCTGACCAGGTAACAACATGGATGTTACGAAGTTATACAAATGTCGGGAATACATTTATACCGTACTATCTTCTATTTTCTTTTGTAGTAGGGATGTATAAAGAAAGTAGGACTCGCTATCATGTAAACAAGTGGAGTGGCCTCAAGTTTACATTAAGGGAACAATTTGATTTAGGAAAATTTATATTAAATATCCAATTAGAACTGAAGTAAATAACAACAACTGTAACAATGGTTCTTACAAGAAGTGTAGAGAACTTGGCTTGTGAGACATCGGACGCGATATGCGCAATTTGTCAGAAAGCATTATGGGCTACTCAAGAATCGGTGGTAAAAACTCCTTGTCAGCATTTATATCATAAGAGTTGTATCTCAGAATGGCTTGTATAAGGTATGTAAAGTTTGTAGTGTATCGACACTTATTTCGGATTTAGAAGTACAAAGCGTACCATTTGCAGAAGAAGGGGCAGATCGACCCATCGATGTAGGAGAAATCGCTACAGGAACCGTGCCAAAAGGCCAAAATACGCGTTCTCTTAGGAATATTAGTGGGGGTGAACATTCGAATTATGCATCGAATACCCAATTGTCCGTAGACGAACGACCCAGAAAGCCAAGACGACAACGAGGTAGACCTCATGGAAATGGACCAAACAGACCTCGGACGAGCTTAGACGCGAGTCCAGGACCAGAGCGATCCTCAATTGAGACTGACTATGACAGAATTTGTAACCGATTAGAGTCAATAATAGATAGTAGATTGGAAAACATACGAGTTTCGGAACCACCCAAAGTTGTTTCGGGACAAAACTACAGTGTAGATAGAAATGCATCTGCAGAAACCAGGCAAACAAGGACGAGTTACAATCCAGATAAAGTTACTCAAACAATTCATAGTTGGAATGTGAAATTTGACGGTTCGTCAAAAGGAGTTACGGTCGAGGAGTTTCTGTATCGGATTAAAACGTTAACAGAAGATTGTTTAGAGCAGGAATTCGAGGCAGTGTGCATATTCTTTTAATAGGAAAAGCTAAGCAATGGTACTGGAGATACCGTACAGATACAGTGACTATCGAGTGGTCTGAGTTTTGTGCAGCAATAAAGTATCAATATAAAGACTACCGTAGTGATGTAGACATTTTGGAGGATATACGAGGGCGAAAGCAAAAAGTTGGTGAATCCTTCGAAACTTTTTACGATGAGATCATGGTTCAAATGTCGCGTATGGCGAAAAGCATCGACGAAGAACAACTGATTCAGCTTCTGACGCGTAATCTAAAAACTTAGCGAAGGGTCCATCTGTCAAAGCTCGGATGGCCCCGAAGAAACTTTAAGTGCGCGAATACCAGATTTACCGGCTAGCTCAGAAAGAACTGTGCAAGCAAAATTAATACCAGATTTGACTTCTAACTGTAATGATACAACACCGTTGGTTTCGACAGTTAAACCATACCAGGAAAGATTAGAAAATTACCTCAAAGTGGGTAGTAGAATTTTTGGGACTAGTCCAGTTTCAATTGGAACGCTACGAAACAGGTCTACTAGGCGCCTGCGAACTTTTTGGAAGGACGTAAGACAAACTCAGCGTTTAGTTATCTCGACGGTGATTCATGAACAGAGTGACGGAAGATTTTAGAGATTTTTAGAGTTTCGCGAGCAGGGTCTCTTAGACACAGGCGCAAACGTGAGTTGCATGGGTTCGACCTTGGCTGCAGAACACAACAACATCCAAACTTTTGTCGCATTTCTTCCTATGTAAAAACAGCTGATGGACATCATCAGTCGGTGATCGGGTTCATTACATTAGATCTTACTTATAAGAACCAACCAATTGTTTATAATACCATCCATTAAGAAACGAGTGATATTAGGGACAGATTTTTGGAAAGCTTTTAATTTAGCACCAGGACTTATATCCGCCTTAGAAAGCGAAAACGAAACAACACATTTAAGAAGTTGTGACAGTCAAAGCTATCCTTTATCTGATTGTCAAAGAATACAACTGAACGCCATTATTTCACTATTTCCGTCATTTAAAAAGCAAGGTCTTGGGCAAACGGCGTTGATCAAGCATCATATTGAGGTTGGAGCGGCAGAACCCATCAAAATAAAGGTTTTATCCGGTGTCACCGGCGGTGGAAAAGTTGATGTATAGTGAAGTGTAGTATCAGGAGATTTTGAGTCACACATCGCAGTGTTGATGAGGTTGGCGGATCAATTTCGCAAAGCCAATCTTACACTCAATCTGAAGAAGAGTCAGTTTTGTATGACAGAAGTCAACTAGAGGATTTTTAGGATTAGCAGGATGGTATCATCAAATTCAAACACCCATTACGGATCTGTTAGGAAACAAGACCAAGTTTCAGTGGACAGATAGTGCACAGAAAGCTTTTGATGAACTCAAACGATTGCTTACATCCGCTCCCGTCTTACAGAACCCGGATTTTAGTAAAAAGTTTTTCCTTCATTGCGATGCTAGTGATTATGGGGGGCAGTTCTAGTGCAATTAAATGACCAAGGGGAAGAGAAACCCATAGCGTACATGTCCAAAAAACTTAATTCGGCACAAAGAAACTACAGTATCACGGAACGCGAATGTTTAGCAGTCGTGTGGGATATAGAAAGATTTCGATGCTAGTTGGAGCTACAGGACTTTGAGATTGTTACCGATCATGCTAGTTTATCGTGGCTTACGAAGCAAGCTAATATTAAAGGTCGCTTAGCAAGATGGGCGATGCAATTGCAAGGATATAGATTTGATATTAGTCACAGGAAGGGGCGAGAACATATTGTGCCAGATGCTTTATCTCGCATGTATTCGGAAGAGATATTGATTTATCTTCAGATTGTTTTCAAGATGAAGGTGATCTAGAGCTTAAAAATAAAGTACTTCAAAAGGATCAGCCTTATCCAGATGTTAAAGTCGCCGATAACTTCGTGTACATCAGAACTGATCATGATGATGGTACAGAAGAGGGCAAACAAAACATGTGGAAGTTGTGGGTACCACCAGGAATGACGACCGAAGTGATAAAACGTGCTCATGATCCAGCTATTGCCGCACATGGAGGCATGGTGAAGACGATCGAGCGGATAAAACGATATTTATATTGGCCAGGGATGGTAGCGGAAATCCGAGAATATGTACGCAATTGTGAGGTGTGCAAGTGCACTAAACCGCCTAATAAGATATTAAAACCACCCATGGGAAGACAAGCAGAATCAGAATGACCTCTTCAACGTTTATACATCGACCTCTTAGGACCTTACCCGAGGAGTAAGAAAGGGAATGTAGGGTTGCTAATTGTGTTAGATCATTTGACCAAGTACCAATGGGTTTGTCCAGTAAGAAACTTCACGACAAAACCCATTGTAGAGTTTTTCATGAATCAAATATTCTTATCATACGGAGTACTAGAAGTTTTGATAAGTGATAGTGGGGTACAGTTCAAATCAAACGAATTTAATGCGGTGTTAACTACCTTTGGAGTTCAACATATGTATACAGCTGCTTATTCGCCTCAGTCAAATGCTTCGGAGCGCGTGAATCGTTCGATAGTGTCGGCTATTCGTTCTTATTTGAAAACCGATCAAATACACTGGGATGATCATATTCAAGAAATTAGTTGTGCTTTGAGAAATAGTTATCACCAAAGTTTAAATACATCTCCATAACATGCAGTCTATGGCTTGGATATGATAACGCATGCAAGTCAATATAAGCTGCTTAGAAATTTGGATTTAATCGATGAACCAGTAGCTCATCTGAATCACGAAGATCAGCTTAAACTACTGAGAGCAAAGCTACGAGATAATTTAAAAGTGGCATATGAACAACAGGCGAAGCAATATAATCTAAGAACAAGACCTGTGAACTTTCAAATTGGACAGGAAGTGTTTCGGCGAAACTTTGTACAAAGCAATTTCAGCAAAGGGATAAATGCTAAACTTTGTCCGTCGTTTCTTAAAGCTAGGGTCCGTGCAAAGCAAAGAAACTCATAGGGGTAAAAGTGGTGAATATCGATAAATCGAAAATCAACGTTAGCAAGGTGGCAACGCCACACAGCTGATCGTGTGAATTATCGATACTGAGCTTGGATAAAAACTTTAAGAAAGACAAAAATAAAGAAAATTCACAAAAGAAAAAATGGTTACAGCGTGCTTCCGGGAAAAGAGTTCTTTCTTTCCTCCACGTGAATTCCAAGTGATCGGACGTAGTTAGTCCACCGGCAAAGTACTTAAATAGGGGAGTGCACCATAACCCCTTAGACTTGGCAAATTTTAAAAGTGTGTGTGTGTTAGTTCAACCCGTTGGCGTAAGTAAAATTAATGGCAATTGTGCATTAAAGTGTGGTTGTTTACACCTAACACCGTTTCTATTGGCCGTGGCCGCAGCTGTCGCAACGTGCCGGCCGTACTGTGCTGCGCAAGACGCAAGCATATTTGGCCTAATTAAGGATGCAACACCCCGCTTTTGAGTGATCTTAACCTGCAAACCTATTGGAGCAGTCAGATCACGTGGAGGGAAATCAATATAAATTAATATAAATTAATTTAAGCGACCCAAACCCAATTTAGAGGCCAACCAAACCTCAATGTCTGAAGACTTCATAACCCAACTTAAGAAGACAGCTTTCACAAAGGGCTGAAGACATTTGAATTCTACTGCAAGGGATACACCCAACTGGATGTGAACGTCAATCATAGTGCAAGGGAGGAATTTTGAGTGCAGTGTTAATTATTGCCAATATTATTTCTCATCAAAGTGAGAGTGCCATACATCCGTGTTAAAACACCTTGATGGATGTGAAGGAATGAGTGTATATAGAGTAAAAAAGCCCTAAGGCTCAATTTTAATCTAGTAGAAATTAGTTTAAGGAAAACGAATTATGGAAATTTTATAATATGCATTGGATACCCTTTTTGTGGAATATTTTCCGTATTTTCAAGAATGGAATTCAATGTTAGTGTGTAATTGCTTTAGTTTAATAATGTTAATCTTACAGAATCCGAGTATAGGACATTTACAATGCTAGCAGATGCTTTAGCTCCATTTGGAATTCGCATATTTAACTATATTCAACAGCGACATCAACACAACGAAAGATCTTTCTGCGTGGGATAAACCTAATAATGCTGTGAGTGTATCGTAACCCATTTATATATTATTTTACATCTTTTGAGCTCGAAAATTCGGTGAGCGTAAGCATTTGATCCATTGTTAATGGACTTGTATATAAAATATCTATCTCAGTAATGATTGTCAATTGGAAATGACATCTTTTATTAATTAAACCTTTAGATTTAATGTTTAAATAGTAGTATTTGGCAGCTATGCCAATTAAAATTTATAGGATTAAGTGTCACATGCATTTGAATTTGCATAATATAAGATTTAAGTCAGTTTTATAAAGGAATTAGGTTAGAAAAACGCTAGAAGATGCGTACAATCAGTTTAGTAGATCACTGTAAGATCAACTTTTTTCACTTAGTTGCGAAAATATTTGAAGTATTAAAATGAATTGTGAATTATCTATGAATCATTAAGTTTCTTTAGTTCCCTTGATGTAGGCAAGTTCAGGCCATTTGTGTTGGGAGTCTGCGATAACTCTCGCTGGCAGACTCATGGTAGGGTGGGTACAGACGCGGAACACGAATATCATCTTTAGTGTCTGCAACTAGTGTTGTCCGAAATCTTTTGGTATCCTCTCTCATCTTCATCCAGGCAATGGATTTGGTTATTATGAATATTTGACTTTAACAAAATACGCGGTGAAAATACTGGCGATGACGTTCGTCGTTATACTAGTCTTTGTGTTTTGTCGACTTATGTTCACAGTTACATAGTGGCAAACAGGAGTATTGGTGGGATAACGGCAATTTTCGTAGGTTCATTTCTAGTTAGCGATGGCTTACTTGGCGTCCAATGGTGGAGTCGAGAAGGTAGGACCGAGTTCATCATACAATTTTTATCAATTCAATTTTTAAGTTATCATAGTTCAACTGTTACAATGTAACTAGAAAAAGCGAAAAATTGAAAAATAAACCACATATATCCTATGACGAAGATGAATCAAGTTCTAATAATTATATTTTCAATGCTGACACAATTTTTGACGAAGCCCCTCATTCATTCGAAGAAATAAAAAGTAGAAGTGATAAAGATTTATGAAAAGAAGCTGTTCAAGTAGAATTATCCGCTCATGACTTAAACAATACTTGGACTATTGTTAAAAGACCTGAAAATAAGAATATTGTAGATAGTAAGTGGGTGTTTACTTTAAAACATGATGAAATGGGAAATCCAGCTAGATGTAAGGCAAGATTAGTTGCACGCGGTTTTACACAAAAATGTCAAATAGATTATGATGAAACATTCGCTCCTGTTGCTAGAATTCCTAGTCTTCGACTTGTGTTATCTATTGCTGTCCAACATAACTTTAAAGTACATCATATGGATGTTAAAACGGCATTTCGAAATGGTATGCTAAAAGAAGAAATATATATGAAAGTCCCTGAGGGAAATGTATGTAAATTGAATAAAGCAATTTATGGGCTCAAACAAGCAGCAAGGTGCTGATTTGAAGTGTTTGAGCAAGCGCTAAAAGAGTGTGAATTTAAGAATTCTCCTGTTGATCCGTGTATATATGTTCAAGATCAAGGCAATAAAAATAAGAATATTTATGTGTTATTATATGTGGATGATTTAGTAATAGCGACATCAGACTTAAAAATAATGATCAGTTTTAAACAATATCTTATGACAAAGTTTAGAATGACAGATTTGGGGGAAATACGACACTTCATTGGAATAAAAATTGAAATATGCCAAGATCAGATATTGTTAAGCCAATCTGCCTATATAAAAAGGGTTTTAAGTAAATTTAATACGGAGGAATGTAAATCTGTAAATAATCCACTTCCAAGTAAACTAAATTATGAAATGCTAAACTCAAACGATGCTCCTTGTCGAAATTTAATTGGAAGTTTAATGTACATAATGCTTTGTACTCGTCCGGATATTGCAACAGCCGTCAATATTCTAAGTAGATATACTAATAAAAATAATATAGAACTATGGAAATGTTTAAAAAAAGTTCTGAGGTATCTTAAAGAAAATATTAACATGAAACTAATTTTTCAAAAAAATATTGATTTTGAAGATGTTTTCGTTGACTATGTTGACTCCAATTGGGGTGGGAATGAAACTAATAGAAAAAGCACAACAGGTTATCTTTTTAAAATGTTTAACTCAAATCTTATTTGTTGGAATACAAAAAGGCAGAATTCAGTAGCGGCATCATCTACTGAAGGAGAGTACAATATAGGGCCTTGTTTGAAGCTGTAAGAGAAGATATTTGAAGATAACCAGGGTTGTATAAGCATAGCCAGTAGTTCATCATGTTATAAGCGGTAAAAAGACATAGACATTAAATATCATTTTGCCAGAGAGCAAGTAGAAAATAATCTTATTTCTATTGAGTATATTCCCACAGAAAATCAACTGGCTGATAATTTTACAAAACCATTATTTACTGGAAGGTTCATAGAGCTGAGAGGCAAGATGGGACTGCTTTGAGAAGTCAAAATAACAAAATCTACAATTCAACAAAATCTCATAAACTTAACTGAAGATAATTTTCTTTTAAGTAGTGTTTAACGTAACATTTTGAAATGAAAATAATGTTTGTTTTGCTTAAATGATATATTGATGATCTGATTGGTTTTTCTGGGTTTTTCCAATCTTAATGGTGAATGCCAGATCATATTGTAATACCTCCCAGAGTACACGCACCAGTCACAGTAAATGAATTATTTGAATTTTTATTGTAAATTAATAGGATGTAATTTTTGAGGGGGCTTGTTGAATAACATAACATAGCTAAAGTTGCGACGTTATGTTAAAATGCAAAAATAACATTAGAAAGAGCCTAAAAATGAATGTACGGACACACTGTTTCTTTTACTTCCTCTTTCCTATTCGAAACGTGTAAGTGGCTGGTCGTGTGAAAAATCTAGAAACAAAATCTAAAGAAATAAAATCAATTATAAACTAATAATAAAGATTATTGTGCTTTTATTTAAAACTAAAGTAAAACTGAGCCAACAAAGCCAATATTACAACATCCACGTCCAAATTTGATAAGCTGTTAAAGCAGATGGCTGAGCAGTCCCTGGTGTTTCCGAGGAGAAAAGAGGAGCCCGTCATATTAAAGAGATCGCTGTTGCAAATGGCGTCAGCGTTGTCCATGTGCTTGCTTTTTATTTTCAGGTATTCTTTAGTCTTCCTATCCACAGGCGGCAGGAAATATTCCACCGATGTATTGGAGTCATCTGAGAGGATTACTGGAGAGGAGTTGCGGGATTATTCCATGATTTCTCTCTGCTTTTCCAGGGGTTGAGGAGAATTGGGTTTGTTTTGTTGTGAGTACAAGGTAGCAGCAGACAGTATGGCGTCAATTGTATTTAAGAGAAGTACAAGTTATACTGATATTCTACTGCTTCGGATTGCCAAGAGTGAACTCACATACACATACAGGGCTTTTACACAAAGACAAGAGTATATTGGGTGGGACACAAACATACACACAAATCTTTCTCTTTGGTAGAAAGAGAATTTGCTATCAAGAATGTGAGAGAGTGGGGGAATTTTTTATGTGTGTTAGCATAGACACATAAGGGAATTTTTCTCTTAGGTGGAGAGAGTAATGAAAAATATGGCTGATCTTCACCACTAGAATTGGTGCGTGAGAGAAGTAGGATTTTGTATATGTGTGTTATACTTGCATATCTTATCCGTGCAAATGTTATACATTCATAATGTAACTGTTATGCTTTGCTATTGTTATAAAACAATAATTGTTGTAGCCATTATTTTTTCCCTTTTTGTAGCAGTCAATTTTCCAGCGGTAAAGGTTTCAACTTTTAATTTTTCCGTTCCTCCAGATTTTTATAGCACAAATTAGCAGGCGAAGAAAGATTGTTAGCAGCTTGGATTTGTTTAATTTAACTGGTTTAAATTAATGTCACTTTTTTGTTTGGTTTAGTTAATAAAATTAACCACTTTTTTCTTTAACTTTTGATATATGCATGGAGGACCAGAGCCAAGTGGATGGAAAAGTAGTTATTAACAGTAACAGTGATATTCTTAACTAGTTTTGTATGATTTTGTGTTTGCTGGGTGACCAACCAGGCTCGATAGGCAATATGAAAAGTTGTTCATGAAATAAATGTTTACTGGGATGTAGGAGGAGTCTGAAGGATGATCGCATTTATCTTTGTAAAGCAGACAGCTCTTAGGAGTGACAGCGGGTGTATGGACATTGGCCATTTGGACAGCAGCATAAAAGGAGAGAAGAAGAAGAGCTGTTGTTGTTTTGTTGTTTTTTATATGTGTTTATTTCCTCTTTTTTCGCAGGTATGGCCCTATTGATGGACTCTCAGTGGCCAAGAAGGATGAATTATGGACACAAGGGAAGGAAACGTTCCTGTTTGGCTGCCTCTCACATGTCTGGTTGGCTCCGCCTGAAGAGGACTGTTTGGAAGTGGGAGGGCCGTTCCCTTCGACCGCAGCAGGGTGGTGTTTGAGCAGGAATTATCAAGTAGGGATTAGCGGTTTTATGCACCTTCTTGGGTGGTAATATCTATTTTGATACCCTTGCAGAGGGTATTATAAAATTGGTCAGATTGGACAACTATATTATATAGCTGCCTACAAATACAAACCTTAAATGCGAATAATCTCTATTTTTATAAAATCTTATCCAAACTGATTAAAATATAAAATATATATAAAAATATAAAGGAATTACATCATATGCGTGAATTTCAAAACCATCGGAGAAACATGTCGCCTGATTTCGAAAATATAAAATTTGCCTATATATACACACACGCATAAGCAGTAAAGCTCATATACATATGTGTAAAAAATGCGATTATGTGTGTGTGAATATGAATATCAATCAGCAACGCAGGTGCGGTGGTTTAGTGGATGGTGGTCTTGCGTATGAAACGAAAGGTGCGGGTTGGAATCTCGTTATTGATATAAATATTTTTTTGAATTTTTTTTTTCTTTTGTTTATTAAAGAAATAGACGCGAGTTCGAATTGGTCAAGGGCTGCAAGGGTATACAAACTTCGGTATAGCCGAAGTTAGCTTCTTTGGTATTTTATTTCTTTATTTCAGCATCTATACTATGGACAATATCATTCAAGAACTCGTTGAGTTTCGTTGATGTGAGGCTGCTGTCGTTGTTGATTGCTGAGTTGCTGCCGCTGTGAGTAGATATGTTTATGTGTTGCTGATTGGTGCTGCTATAGCAGGTAAGTGTTTATTAGCTGAGATGTAAAATAATCTAAATAATTATTTAAATAGGTGGAAGCCAGCTTTATTTATAAACATTGTAAGAGACTCCATTTGGCTTTGGAGCTCCTTTACCATAGTTTGAGCAGCTTTAAGAGTAGCAAGCAGATCGCCATTAAATAGGCGAAGAAGATCAGGATACTCCATAGAATCTTTTGTTGGTTGTGAAGCTTTGGCACGAGTTGGCGTTTTGCACTGCCTGTGGACGTACGCCTTCACGATTAACTGGTGGAGTTCTGCATTCTGACGTGCACCTCCTTGTTAACGGCGTTAGCTCGCCTTTCTCCTGGCTTGGACTCCGATGTCTTTTTAGGCTGGGCGAGTGAGCAGATGGATAATCTTTGGCTTTCGTGCAGGAACTGGTGAAAGTAAACGGCGATTTGAGCTGCCATTTTGAACAGACCTAGCAGCAACTTTTGGATTCTTTGATGAAGATAAGTTTTTATTTCCTTTTGGTGTATCAGCGAAACTAATTTGTTTGACTTTTTGCGTTTTGAATTTCAGGAAAGGATTTGGAACAGCTTCTTTCAGATGGTCTCATGCTGCTGCAGATTTGCAGCACTTCAAGCAAACAGGATCATAGCTACAGTAGTTTCTTGTGTGGTTGAAACCTTGACACTGTGGGAGCTCCACCTTCCTCATTTGGAGTTCAACCCTGATGCTTTGAACACAAAAGTATTTTAGATTAAGAATGTTACTGTTAAAATCATCTGATCTAGGTTCTAATTCCAATTCAAAAATATTCATTGGATTGTTAGTTCTGTACTTTGATAATCCTCTTACATATCTAACTTTGTAACCTAGATTGTTTAAGACGTTTCGAATTTCATTACAGGGTGTGCTGTGATGCAGATATTTGAATACAATTCTATACCCACGTTCCTCCTTGGGTTGATGTGTGTACATTTCATAATTGTTGTTATTTAGGTAGTCTTTAATCTTGAGGTAAGTTAATTTGTCAGCAAATGTCAGCCCAACCGTGCCGTAGGGTTGGCTTCTGGAAAAGAACTTGGAATTTTTCCCCAAAATATTAGAAAAGAGTGGTAGACAGTAATTGTGTAGATGTGACATGTCTTAAGTAAATAAGTGCTGGTTTATTTATAAATTTTTCTCTTTTACTGATGACTTTTATACATTTTTCAGCAACATTTGGATTTACATTTGGGTTGGGACCTTTATCTGGGTCAGCAGCAGAAAAACGAGTATCAGCAGCGTCCAAGGCAAGTATAATTTGAGGTATCTCATCTACTGGAACGATGTCAGGTGTCTTTGCTTCTTTTCTGGTATGTCCAGCAAGCTCTGCTGGTTCAGTTTTTGCATTAGATTTACGAAGAGAGAGACGGCACTGGGTACGACGGGCCATGGATTTGTTGCCTGCAAATTTGTATTGTTTCAGCCTCATTGGAGGTTGTTTCTTTGCAGATCTATCCGTTTTGGGCAGTCAGGTTGTATAGGGGTCAGCAGCAGCAGTTGTGAATCTCTTCCATTGCTATATCGTAAGATTTAAGGGGTTTTGTGGGGTATGGGCTGGGACTTTTAATAAGATTTTACCATTTTAAAATTTTCTCTAAGTTTAGAGTTGACTCATTTGATGAGCTGTTAGAACAGATGGGTGAGCAGTCTCTGGTGTTGTTTCCAAGGAGAAAAGAGGAGTGACCAACCAGGCTCGATAGGCAATATGAAATATGAAAATTTTTTCATGAAATAAATGTTTGCTAGGAAGTAACAGGTAAACAATGGATGCAAAATTGCAAATTGGAATTAATTTTTGTCAAATTTAGTAGTTACACGCAGTTTTAAATATTACAAATAAATTTTTTTTTTTATAAAAGCAGGCTTTATGTCAATTCAACCAAAAAGTGAACTCTGGATTTGTACGCTGTACCTTCCTTTTTTCGCTTCATCTAGTAGTTGTAATTCCCAACTAGTTTTAGCGTTGAAGTAGTGGTATGGCCTTGCAAATTATAGGGTTGTTAGCAAAGTCTGCTGATGATAGAACATGGTGGTTCCTGAAATAGCTATACAGACAACCTGCTCACTTTTTGGTTTGCTTTCAAAATTGACCTAATTCCTGTTTAATAAAAAAAAAAATTTTTTTTAATCAAATCATGGTCACAAAATTGTCAAATTACTAATATCCGGAGGCGCGCCTGTTACATATATTGTGGACGTACTACATATACTGTAAAAACTAAATTGAAATTGTAATTTTGCATGCATTACAATGCATGGTCTTAGAATGGCATCTACAGCGTCCGGATATTCTTTTGCAAAGTGGCTAGCGTTCTTGTTCTTTATATAATTAGCGGCTGTTGGGGAACAAGAAGCACCAAATGTCATTATTTGCATGCTATACATACCTGTGTGGTTCTCGGTCTTGTTCTCCGTCGCGCCAGAGGAACTGTTGCGCCGCTTGGTCTTCTTATCGCACCTTCACTTGATGGAACATTTCCCGATTGTCCCCACATACAGCGATCGGCTGTCGCCATTTTACCAGACGACGGCAATTGTACATCGTCGTGACTCCAGAGTAATCCAGTTTCCCACCTTTTCTCCTCGGAGTTAAATTTTGTAGTTTTTTCCAGAATCGAGATGGCTTGTTCTTCTTCGAGCGCAGCGCGTTAGGGGTAGCTTTCACTCCCACGGATTCGATTGTAAAACTTGCCTTCATCATTTCGCCTAGATGTTGTGTATCGCAGTTATGCATCACCCTCTGGACTCCATCCTAAATTCCTCGTCCGCACACGGACCAGTTGAGCCTGGATCTGGTAGCGATCAGTTCGTTAGACTCTATTCCAAGTTCTACCGCTATATTCGTCTCCAATAGCGTACATGCTCAGCTTTCATACATAAGGGCAAATGTTTGCACCTGTTTACTGTTTGCTGGCACATCCAGCATAATTTGTTCTCTTTTAGAAATAGCCATCTTTCTCGCTCGGTTAGAGGCGAAAATTCTTGCCATTCTTCTAGCTTATGGGTTCCCCTTCACTACTGTGTTAGCTCCAGCGTGTACCATGAGTCTCGACTTGGGAGACTAGTTGCTTGCTTTGAACTCATTGGGATTTACTGCTGCTGGTATTGACATCACTTTGCTGGCTACTGTCGCCAGCCTGGATAACCAATCGTCAAACGATGAGACGTCTGACTTAGACAATGTAACGTTCCCAGTCCAGTCTCATGTCACACGGTAATTTCTCCAATTAATTGCGAAGAAGCATAGGATCGTTTAGATAATCAGAAAGTCCGATAACGTTAAGGTTGGCTATTTGGTTTTGAACCGCCAACGCCATCCTCACTAGACCTTCTAGATTGCCTGTTCTCACGCATGCTTCTCTAAGTAACTTAACTGCAGTGTCTGGAGAATAACGTCTGGTCGTCCGTAGAGCATTCTCAGAGTCTCGATGGCCTGCATCACTGTAGCGGGCATCATCAGCTTCCCTCGTATCCCTTGATCGCTGAACCCACAGCGTTCAGTTGATTGCTCGTAATTCACAATTCACAATGCCGTCAGCGACTGGACTCGTGCCGAGTGCAATGCGCTTGTAATACTCGCTGAATTCGGCTGCCAATTGTAGCAACCTGCTGTTGAGACCGTCACGTTCTCCTGGCTAGATGGAATAAACTCCTGCTAAGGGTGAGACCATATGATTTCGCATTCCTGGATCTATCACAGAGCCGTTGCGAGCTAGGTTGTTCGCCTGTCACCAGGTTCCACTGCTACCCAACTCTATGATTGAATGCAACATATTTCCTGATTGCTTAGCGCATGGCCATGCTCTATTCTCCGTTAAGGGTGAAGTCCATTGATTTCCCCACGTGGTGCCGGTCTGTTCCACGAACTGTCGGCAAGTGTATCCACCGTGCACACACTTTGTAGTGTACCACCGACGTGAGACCTCCCTACAGCGTTCTCGCCAAGTTCGAATCTCATAACAGCTTGACTGCTGCTATTTGCTCGAGAATTCGTCATCGTCGACCTGCCTTTCCTTAGGCGTTACTTTTTGGTCGCTCATTTTGGTCGTCAGCGGTGTCTCCAGTTATTAGACAACGATCTCCTCACGTCCAATCAATGGGTTGTTGCTAAGCGATGTAATTCTGCGGTCCAACTGCTGATGCAGAACCGAATTTCGGTTTCTGATATTCTGCTCTGCCCCGACTTTGGGCACAAAACCAGTGTTTTTTAAAATGTTGGAACACCGTCGAAGGCACCTTTTTTGAATAATTCCGTACTTCTTTATTTATTGCCTTAGTTTTATACTTCAGTTTTGGGAGGGTAATTGATATAGTTTATAAGGTTATATGAATGGTACAGTTGTTTGAAATTAAGAATGAGAATATGAATAATAGTAGTAAGGATAGGATAAGTATAGAATAGAATAAGCGCGGAATGATAATTAAATAAAGTAAGTAAGTCGCCGGGCCGACTTGAAAATACCATGCATTAGGTAAAATGCTATCTCGCTCACTCTTATGTGGAAACGAGCACTATAGCACCCCCCGACCAAATCGGTGATTTCCAGCATATGCTATCGCGCTCTTTTTCGCGTGCATTTGCCTTGCACCGCTTTGAGTGAAAAACGTTTCTATGTATAACTCGGCCATTTTTATTCCGATTCTTGTGATATTTGGTGGGATGATAGATATACGTGACATGTATTATGTGCCAAATTAAATTAGGATACGATAAATATTTCGGGTAAAAATCGAATTTTTCGAATTTCGGGGGCGGAAGGGGGCGTGGCAAAAATTTGAAACAAACTTGGTCTGCGTGCATATTGCACGCATCTAATGTCCAAATCCGATAGCACTATCTTTTATAGTTCCCGAGATATGGAGGCTGAAAATATTGTTTTTCAAATAGCGGGGGCGGAAGAAGGCGTGGCAAAAAAAAATAAACTCGATCTGCCTGCAGAGCAAACGGGTCTACATGCCAAGTTTGGTAGCTCTAGCTCTTATAGTCTCTGAGATCTCGATGATCCTACAGACGGACAGACGGACAGACAGACGGACATGTCTCCATCCACTCGGCTATTGATACTGATCAAGAATATATATACTTTATAGGGTTGGAAAAGCTTTGGCGACTTTAATTTACCATTTCATTCTATGAATGCATGGTATAAAAACACGTGCCAAACTCCTCTCTTGGCAACAACTCTTTTTCCAAAGTTTTATCTGTTGGTTTCTCTATTCCTCGATACCTTCGTATCGCGCCATTTAACCGTTATTTTCAATTCGCTCCTATGCGAAACTTCAAGTCATCGTATCAGCTGTTCGATAGACAGCAAACATCACCCATTGGGGTGATCACTTCGACTAGACGAAGACCGAGTGGGTCGAGATCCCGGAAGAATAGCGCGTCTGCGACTTCGGGGATAGATTACCGCCAGGACTTGTGGAGGCGGTATTAAGGGACAAAGTTAAGGACAGGCACCCAAGCATCAACCGAGCAACACTAGACACTCGACCAGCCACGCCAAACCAACAAAAGGATTGGAGGACGAAGCGAGCGAGCGAGAGGGAAACGGCCAGGTGAGTCGGCACAGGCGCCCTGTATGGAGAACAACTTTATAACTAGCCGTTAGTGGGGCAGTGTATGGCAGAAAATATATATATATGGAATAAAGAAAACCAGAAGGCCGGGCTAACTTCGACCAAGCCGTAGTTTGTATACCCTTGCAAGTTCTTGCGTTACTCAGTCCCTAAATGGAGTTCGCACAATAAATAGGGTTTTGTGGAAAAAACCTCAATCTACACGCTATAGCACGGCACTCATGCAAATGCATGTATGTAGAGATGCAGAATGCAGCTTGCTATTTGTTTGTATGACAGCGATATTATATAGGTATCCGATTTTGATCAAATTTGGCAAGATTATAATTTGTTATGTGCAAATGTTATTTACCAAATTTGGTGATGATCGCAAAAGAAACAAAAAAGTTTTTAGAAGGAAAACTATTTTTGGTCCGATTGTTCCTATGGGAGCTATAGGATATAGTAGTCCGATATTGATCAAATTTCGCATGGATATTTGGATGTATAGTAAACTGCCAAATGTTAAGTTTTATAATGATCAGGTGAAAAAAAACGAAGTTATGGATCTAAAACTCATTTTTTGACCGATGGTTCCTATGGGAGCTATATGATATAGTCGTCCGATCCGGATGAATCCGAGATATACAATGCCTGCAGTATATACAAGACTTCGTGCAAAATTGCAGCTCTGTAGCTATAGCGGTCTAGGAGGAGAAGCTGTTGATCCAGACAGACAGACAGACAGACAGACGGACAGACAGACGGACAGACAGACGGACAAACGGATTTGAACTCGCCTTGTCATGCTGATCAAGAATATATATACTTTATATGGTCGGAGATGCCTCCTTCTATGCGTTGCACACTTCTGACCAAAATTAATATACCCTTTTTGCAAGGGTATAAAAATATAAAAATATAAATATAAATGCCCCAGAGTGGCAGGTGTTAGGGGTATCCGAACTGAGGCTAGTGTAAAAGATAGGGCGTACACATTGGGCTATGCCAAATGATGTTCAGAACCTATCCCTGTTCGGATTTGCCGAACATAACGACCCCTTGTGTACGCTCCCGTACTCCCTTCCCAGTCTTGTGTGATGTAAATGTGATCGTTTTTGTGCCGTGAATGACCTCGTGTTGTTCTACTAACCCATAATCCGTAGTTACTCCATGTGAGACAGGATTCCGGGTCAATCCCTTTCCTGGCTTGCTGATCCCCTTTCCCCGCCTCAGTATAGATTAAGTAGTATATCCCGGTTCTCTCCAGTCGCTAGGTCAAACCTCGGCTAGAGATCCAGCCCGTAGTTTTAGTCGACCCGTAGCTGGGGTGATTCGAATCTCTGTCCGGGTGAATTCCTAGGAGATATCGATCATCATTCCTCCCTCAGCTAGATATGACCTTCTGCTGCTAGGTGTACACCTTGGCCGAGGCTTCAGACCCCCTTCTCAACTAAGAACTAATTATTATATGTATCGTATTGTTGTTGTCTTGTATGTATCCTTCCCTTTTCCCCATTTCTATGTGGTCCGATCTAATATCTTAAGCCCTCCTATAATCTCGAGTCTCGGTATCTTTACAAATATTTTTGTAAGGAGGCCCTGGGGAGACTGAGATATGTATCCCAGGTGAGAAAAACTTCCTTGCATATGGCGCCCGACCAGGGACCCGAGATTTAAGATAACATTTTAATTTACATAAATATACATATGTCTATAATTTGTTTTAAGAAGACTAACATCAGTGTGGATTAAAAACCCACCATAACCAAAGATCGACCCAAACACATGTGTCTAATGATTCGGCAGTGGACGAATATTAAATATTCCCGCGGATTATTTTTCGTATCCCCTCGTTTTCATTTTTTTATGGATCAGACGATCCTGCAAAAGGATTGGTCAAACGACCCATCAAAAATATAATATTGTGTCATCGTTTTTTATATGGGGTTGCTACCAATTCCTACGCCCTAAGAACCCAAAACCATACTTAGTCACCGATAGAACTCTCTCTAGGACCTTTGATATAACCCATTAGCAGCAGAATCAAAGATCACAAGCACAGTAGAATCAACGACAGAACCCCAAGATCACAGTCAGTCACCTATAGAACTTTCGCTAGGACCCTTGACAGAATTCGATTCGCAATAGAATCAACGGCAAGCACGGTCGAATCAAACAGAACCCAATAGCTCAGTTAGTCATCGATAGAACTCCCGCTAGGATTGTGGATATAACTTAATCAGCAGTAGAATCTAGACCATAAGCACGGTAGAATCACTGACAGAACCCAAAGTTAGTATTTTTAAGATAATTAGGCAACCCTTGAAGGACAATACGGAGCTGTGGCCACCGTTGACAAGGGACTCGACTTGAAAGCCCGATCTCGACCAGTCTCGCCGTCCAGCGTTGGCGATACCGCGAAGGAAGCACACAAGGAGTCACTTCGAGATTTTGTGCCCGAAGCAAAACCATTAGCACTGACGTCTTCCTTGTCCAAGTCAACGGACCTTGTCCTGGAAGTACCACAGAAGCACAGGACGACGCCCATCGAACCATGTCCACCACATAGAATCAACCAGGCGGTGATGGCGGAAAATAGCCCCATTCTAGCCCAAGTCAAACTGAATGGTACGACTGCTGTCGCAACGCTGGACAGTGGTGCAACGCGATGCTTCATCAGTGAACACCTAGCTTCACAAGTGACATCGACAGCCAGCCTGACCGGAGTCAGTGCCTCCATCAACCTAGCAGACGGATCGCTCAAAGATATCACTCAGGCTTTACTAATAAAAGTAGAGTTGGGTGCAAGAGTCGCTGAGGTACCTTTGCACATCATGCCTAATCTAATGGACCATTACTCAGGATGGATTACTCGGGACGGACTTCCTGAAGAAAAGTGGAACGACAATCGAATGTGGAACTACCGACTGACTCTGGAAGACTTTGTCTCATCGATAAACATGTCTGTTACGCTACAAGAACCTAAGAAGCTTACTACAACTGAAGGAAACGTCTCCAGAAGTTCTCCCTTGCCTCAACCTTGTGCTTAAGCTATCAGCAAACAGTGACTGTAGAACCCGTGAGGAATATCTCAAGCCCAGCCGCAGTTACATCGGAGATAGCGCATCCAGCTATCGCATCCTCGGAGGTGGAGCCACCCGCCCGAAGATGACATCTTAGACCCCGTTATCACAGCCTTTCTTGCCGAGGAACTACCAAACTTCGATGGTTTGGAAGGAGTAACACAGATCGCCTAACATGTCATCACGTTAAAAAGTGACCACACAATGAAGCAAAGGTATTATCCAAGGAACCCATCCCAAGAAGACAGGAGATACGCGCATGTTTATCGACTTAAGGCAGCTGAAAGAATATTCCATTCGAGATGCCTACCCTCTGCCACGGATCAATCACATCCTCTAGAAGCTAAGTTCATTTCTACACTGGATCTCAAAAGTGGATATTGGCAAATTCCCCTTGCCTGTACGCGGACGTGGGTTATTACAGTGATGCCCTTTGTACTTCATTCAGCATCGGCGACCTTTCAACGCACTTTGGATCGTGTCATCGGACCGGAGATGGAACCCCATGCCTTTGCCTATTTGGATGACCTCATTGTCATCGGGAAAACTCTAGAAGAACATATAACCAACCTACGAGAAGTATATCGACGCCTTCAAGAAGCCAAGAAGCTGTCTTGGATTGGCATCATGGTATCGCAGATTTGTTCCCGATTTCTCTAGTATTGTTCAACCCATCACCTCGCTGCTGAAGAAGAATGTCAAGTGGAATTGTGGCAAAGATCTACAGGAAGCCTTCGAGGAACTCAAGAACCGTCTAACGACTGCTCCTGTTCTCGCTTGTCCAGATTTTCAAGAGAAGTTCTGCTTGCAAACCGATGCCAGCGACTATGGTTTAGGAGCGGTACTCACTCAGCGCTTAGAAGGCACCGAAAGAGTCATCGCATATGCTAGCCGACGACTAAGCCCTTTCGAAGTTAACTACTCTGCAACCGAGAAGGACTGTCTTGCGATAGTCTGGGCTAGGTTATAAATTCGACGTAATCACGGATCATTTGGCCCTCAAGTGGCTACACTCAATTGAAAATCCCACTGGTCGCATCGCTCGCTAGGCTCTGGAGCTCCAACAATACGAGTTCGAAATCCAATATCGACGAGGACAACTCAACTTAGTGGCGGACACACTGTCACGTCGGCCTTTGGAAACTCTACAAACCATTCGAGACGCAGAATCCCGATGTTCTTGGTGGCAGAAGCTCAAGCAACGAGTAGAAGGCCAGCCCGAACAATTTCCGGACTTTAAGAGCGAAGGGAATCAACTTTATCGTCTACTATCCGTGTGGCCCAACGATATTACTGGCCAGGATTTTTCCGAGATGTCTCCGGGCATGTGCGCAGCTGTCTACAATGTTAACGCTGGAAAGATGCTGACAAGACAAGTCCAAGAACCTTGGAGTGTCGTCAGCATGGACTTCGTGGGACCACAACCTCGATCTAAGCAAGGCAATACCGGCAGATGGGTAGAACTGATACCACTCCGTAAAGCTACCGCAACAGGATCATCGGACGATGTAAAACTCCTTCTTCAGTGGTATGCGACAACGGAACGCAGTTCACGAGCAAGTCTTTTAAGCTCTACTGTCAACGCTCTGGAGTCAAACTACAGTACACCGCCCCATACACACCTCAGCAGAATCCCACGGAACGTGCTAATCGTACAGTGAAGACGATGATCGCGCAGTACCTAGAAGCTGGTCAAAACACATGGGACCAGTTGCTACCGCAATTCACTCTGGCGATCAACTCCAGCGTGTGCGACCCTACGTGATTTACTCCAGCGTTTCTCGTACTGGGTCGAGCACCTCGTATACCCGGAGCCTTATATGACGAAGTCAACCAAAACTCTGTAATACCTTCATGGACCCCGGAAGAACGCCTGAAAAGAATGGCAGATGTGTATCAATTGGCGGGTCTCAAGATGCGGCAATCCTTCCTTGAACAAAGTCGACATTATGACCTTAGGCGTCGGGAATGGCGCCCTACTCTGGGTTCGTTCGTGTTGCTTCGACAGCATCACCTCTCCAAAGTTGCAGATGGCTTCGCTGCTAAGCTAGCTGCGAAATTCGAAGGACCTTTCAAGGTAATCAAGTTTATTTCCAGAAACATCGTTCGACTACAAGAGACCAACCAGGCAACCGAGAAGACGGGAGGACCTCAAGAGGAAGATTGACAAGTTCACAAGGGCCACTTGCTGGAGGTATAACCTCCCAACGTCCTTGCCTCCATAGGGGTGGATCTTCGCTATCACCCATGTATTATCCAAATCCGTATCTCATAACACTATTAAATTTAAGTTATATTGTTAGAACCTAAGAATTTTTATAAACCACACAGATAGCGTCATAGGGGTGAAAGATTACTGGTCAGAGTCATTAAACTTATTGTTGGAACACCGTCGAAGGCACCTTTTTGAATAATTCCGTACAGTTGATATATTTTATAAGGTTATATGAATGGTACAGTTGTGTGAAATTAAGAATGAGAATATGAATAATATAGGTATAGGGATAAGTATAGAATAGAATAAGAGCGGAATGATAATTAAAAAACACGTGCCAAACTCCTCTCTTGGCAACAACTCTTTTTCCAATGTTTTATCTGTTGGTTTCTCTATTCCTCGATAAGGTATGGCGCCATTTAACCGTTACTTTCAATTCGCTCCTGTGCGAAACTTCAAGTCATCGTATCAGCTGTTCGATAGACAGCTGTCGGCTTCGCCGCGAGGGCTGGAGGGCAGTTGGTGTTCGGACACCCAATTTGGCAGCTTCACAATTGGCCTGGTTAGAAGTCCCGATGTTGTGCGCACCACTGCGCTTCTAGCCGCTCCTTCAGGATCGGCTGGTAGATTAAACCATTTAGCGCGCCTTACCAAAAAAGGCAAATAGTCTCTTATCCATAGTTTGCGGAATCTTGCTGCGATTTGTCCTGCAATGCGGAAACTCTTGCCAAGCAGAACTCCTATGTCATCATCTTCGTGTTGCTGACTTAGAGCACTCGTTGCTCCTCGCAGGAAATGATTTGGGGTCAATACCTCAACATCTAGTGACTCCAGAGGTACGTAAGTAAGCGGTCGGGAGTTGAGTATGTTTTCTACTTTAGCCAACGCGGCTCGTAACACAGTATCCTAGTATGTCTGCTAATACAGACTTTACGGATCGTATCATCCGTTCCCATGCTCCGCCCTTGTGCGGTGCTCCAGGCGGTATTAAGGACCACTGAATCCTTGAGTACTTCTTCTCCAGTTCATTTGAGAAATTCGCTGGATCTCGTCGGCTAACAGTATGAATTGCCAAAATGCTACATCCATATAATTATATATATATATATATATATATATATGTGTGTAAGTAAATATGTTTACGTAAATGTATTGAAATGTATGACAGTGGGCCCAGGTGTGCGCGTGAGCCGACAGAGCGGAAGTTATAGAGCCTTCGTGCCCTACAAAAAAGAAAATACAAAAAACACACCAACAAAAATTAGGCTGTCGCTTTCGCTCTCAGGTAGGGCAAGGCGCTAGCTCCTCTAAAGTTTGTGCCGTTATCCGACTCTATTCTTCTGGGCACACCTTTTCTGGCGATAAACATATCGAGCACTAGCATAAACGCGTCCGTTGACAAGGAGTGCGCTAGTTCGATGTGAACAGCACGCCCCAACGTTTTTCTCTTCGTCTGCCTATTACGACTTCCATGGGTCCAAAGTAATCGACGCCCGTGTTTGCAAAGGGTGGTTCGTTGATGGCTAGTCTCTCAGGCGGCAAGACGCCTATTTCGGGTGCCTCCGGTACCGAGTTTCGATTACGGCACCTTTGACACAACTTTTTTGCAGCTCGCACTCGTGCTCTTAATCCTGGGATGCAATACTGTTGCCTCTTTTGGTGATTGTATTTTCTGTGGAAATAGTCAACTAGCAATTGAGTAATCGCATGCGTACCTGGCAGGATTACTGGTCGTTTTACACTTATAGCGACTCCTTCAATTCTGTCGATTCGTTCACGGACTCGTATGACTCCTGTTTCGTCAATGTATGGGGACATCTTGAAGATCCTTCTATTCTTAGCTACCTTTCCCGATTTGCGCAGTGACGCGATCTCTTCAGAATAGCACTCGGCTTGAACTGCTCGGAAGATTATGTTGTAGGCATCTTCCAAATTCCTTACGCTTACGATTGCTTGTGCTGCTTCCGATCGCGCGTCTCTTCGGTATATGAAACACATAAATCGCATGACATAGCTCAAGGTCCTTCCAAGCCTTTCCCATTTGCTGAAGCGTGTGATATCTGGCAAAATGGATGATAAACCTGACACTGACTTTGTCTTCAGCTCATGTAGATTCACTCTTTCTAAATTTGGTTGGCCATTGTTCAACTCTGTCTGGGGCCAGTGCGATTCCTCTTCTTGCAGAAACGGTGGCCCAAAAAACCATCTTGATTGCCCATCGAAACGAAGGTCCTAGTCCATTTTGTTGCATCATCGGCTATGCTGAGTGCTGACGGCACCCACCTCCATTCCTTGACGTCTGAGTCCTCTAGAATTTCGCCGATACGCAGCGCTACAAACTGATGATATTTTCTGGCATCGGAGTGTATCCAGTACAGAACATTTTTGGAGTCTATCCCGAATACACGTCTTCGTATTTCTACTGATAATTCGGATCCTAAGAATTTCGCTAGTCTTAGACCCAAAACTGCCGCCATCAGCTCCATGCGGGGAATTGATATCGGCTTCAGTGGCGCCACCCTTCTTTTGGAGGCCACTAGAGAGCAGCGCACGTCTACTTGCAGTTTGCTTCGAATGTTCGCAACCGATGCATTTGTGTTGATACTTGCGTCTGTAAAGATATGTAGTTTGAGGTTGTCAGCTCCGCTTACCACACCGAGACATCGTGGAATCCGTAGTTTCCCAATTTCCGGAAGCCTTTCTAGCCACAACTTCCATCGTAGATTTTCTTGTTCGGCTACCGGTTCATCCTATCCTATTGAAGATCTCCACACATCTTGCAGGATCATTCTGGCCTGAATGATGTAAAATCCCACTAACCCAAATGGGTCAAATATCGACATGACGAGACGCAGTATGTTCCTTTTGGTGGGCTGCGCCTTTTCGTTGAGTACGGATTCATCGAATTTTTGTCAAAAGATAAATTCATCTGATTGAGGTTTCCAGTGCATCCCTAAAACTCTCTCATGTACCGACTCCATGTGGTAGATACGTTTTTCCCTTTGCTCAGATCCTCCATTAAGAGTATGCATGACTTTGGCTGAGTTCGATATCCAACCGCGCATCTCGAATCCGCCTTCTGCATGAATAGTCTTTACTCGTTTCGCCATCTGAGCCACGTCTTCTTCCGATTCAACAATTTCCAGCCAGTCGTCGACGAATGTGTTTCTTAGAATATCATCCTTCTCCCTGAATCTCAGCAACACGCCCACTAGTGACTGTAGTAGATCAGGACCCTTGAGAAGCACTGAATTGAGTTCGATTCCATTGACCTTTGCGGCAGCATCCCACACAAGCATCGATTTGCCTTTATTCTTATTCGTAATTACGAATATTGGCAGGTACCACGTTCTTTCATTTTCCGTTATATCGTGTGAGCTCATCTTCCGCACGTATGCTTGTTCCTCGTAACGTCGAATTCTTTTGTTGACAAATTCTTTTAAGTCCTTGTCGCGTGCCATGCGGGCTTCCAGGCATGTCAACCTCTGCATCGCCATTTTACGAGACGACGGCAATTGTACATCGTCGTGACTCCAGAGTAGTCCAGTTTCCCACGTTTTCTCCTCGGAGTTAAATTTTGTAGTTTTTTGCAGAATCGAGATGGCTCGTTCTTCTTCCTTGGAGCGCATCGCGTTAGGGGTAGCTTTTACTCCCACAGTAAGACAGTTGCTTTGAACTCATTGGGATTTACTGCTGCTGGTATTGACATCACTTTGCTGGCTACTGTCGCCAGCCTGAATAACCAATCGTCAAATGATGAGACGTCTGACTTAGACAACGTTTCGCTGTAAAGTGCCCAGTCCAGCCTCATGTCACACGGTAATTTTTCATTTCATTCCTATCATTACGAAGAAGCGTTTAGGGTTGCTATTTAGTTTTTAACCGCCAACGCCATCCTCACTAGACCTTCTAGATTGCCTGTTCTCAGGCATGCTTCTCTAAGTAACTTCGTTTGCAGTGTCTGGTGAATAACGTCTGGTCGTCCGTAGAGCTTCCAGAGCGGCTCCCTTCAGACTTTTCTGCAATCGGATTAGGTTTTCTTGATCGCTGAACCCACAGCGTTCAGTTGATTGCTCGTAATTCACAATTCACAATGCCGTCAGCGACTGGTCTCGTGCCGAGTGCAATGCGCTTGTAATACTCGCTGAAATCGGCTGCCAATTGTAGCAAACTGCTGTTGAGACCGTCACGTTCTCCTGGCTGTGTGGAATAAATTCCTGCTAAGGGTGAGACCATGTGATTTCGCATTCCTGGATCTATCACAGAGCCGTTACGAGGTAGGTTATTCGCCTGTCCATATACAGCGCCATGAACGTAGCTCGCCTGTGATTGCGATGCAGCTCTAATCTCCGTTGGTCGTTCCCAGGTTCCACTGCTGCCCAACTCTATGGTTGAATGCAACATATTTCCTGATTGCGTAGCGCCTGCCCATGCTCTATTCTCCGTTAAGGGTGAAGTCCATTGATTTTCCCACGTGGTGCCGGTCTGCTCCACGAACTGTCGATAGTGTGGCCCAAGGTGTGACCACGTGACTCCTGCTGCAGGCACGTTATTGGCGGCAAGTGTATCCACCGTGGACACACTTTGTAGTGTACCACCAAAGTGAGACCTCCCTACAGTGTTCTCGCCAAGTTCGAATCCCATAGCAGCTTGACTGCATCGTCGACCTGCCTTTCCTTAGGCGCCACTTCTTTGTCGCTCATTTTGGTCGTCAGCGGTGTCTCCAGTTATTAGACAACGATCTCCTCACGTCCAATCAAAGGGTTGTTGCTAACCGATGTAATTCTACGGTCCAACTGCTAATGCGAATTTCGTTTTCTGATATTCTGCTCTGCCCCGACTTTGGGCACAGAACAAGTGTTTTTTAAAATGTTGGAACACCGTCGAAGGCACCTTTTTTGAATAATTCCGCACTTCTTTATTTATTGCCTTAGTTTTATACTTCAGTTTTGGGAGGGTGATTGATATAGTTTATAAGGTTATATGAAGTTGTTTGAAATTAAGAATGAGAATATGAATAATAGTAGTAAGGATAGGATAAGTATAGAATCGAATAAGCGCGGAATGATAATTAAATAAAGTAAGAAAGTCGCCGGGCCGACTTGGATATACCATGCTTTAGGTGAAGAGATATATACTAAATTTCTTTTAAATGCTATCTCGCTCACTCTAATGTGGAAACGAGCACTATAGCACCCCCCGATTAAATCGGTGATTTCCAGCATATGCTATCTCGCTCTTTTGCGCGTGCATCTGCCTTGCACCGCTATGGGTCAAAAACGTTTCTATGTATAACTCGGCCATTTTTATTCCAATTCTTGTGATATTTGGTGGGATGATAGATATACGTGACATGTATTGTGTGCCAAATTAAATTACGATACGATAAATATTTCGGGTAAAAATCGAATTTTTCGAGTTTCGGGGGAGGAAGGGGGCGTGGCAAAAATTTGAAACAAACTTGGTCTGCGTGCATACTGCACGCATCTAATGTCCAAATCCGATTGCACCATCTTTTATAGTTCCCGAGATATAGAGGCTCAAAATATTGTTTTTCAACTAGCGGGGACGGAAGCGGGCGGGGCGAAAAAAAAAAAAATCGATCTGCTTGCTGAACGGTTTCCGTCGCCACCGTCACCGACGTCTCCACAGTCCCCGCCGTCGAAGACCGAGTGGGTCGAGATCACGGAATAATGGCGCGTCTGCGGCTTCGGGGATAGATTACCGCCAGGACTTGTGGAGGCGGTATTATCCCGGCCTCAAGTCAAGAGGAACGAGAAGTTCTTAGAGGAATCAGAGGGATGCCTTTTCAGCGTCCACATCAACGCAGCAGGCAAGGTGACGGTCCAATTCTCCCGCATCGTCGGGTGATTCAGGAGGACGTGTGACGATAGTTTCTTCACTCAATGGAGAGCGGCATCTTTGTTTATTTCTTTCTTAATTCTTTTTAACATATATATATATCGGCGAGTTAAAGGATTCAGGGTTTCCTGAATCGTTGATTCCGTTGTTGGCTTCCATTTTTTTCACTAGGTTTGTGCAGCGAGTCTCGACGTGCTTTCAGGTTGAATTCCAGAAGGAAAAAAGAATGAATTCTCTCAACCGCACACTGAGCCACACTCGATGACAGCCTTTGCTGTCATCGCACATATCTAGTGTTAAACAGTTCTACATCAGTCATGTTATTCATTACTTAACACTGATCAATTCGCCTTAACAGTAAACACACAATTTAAATTATTAAAAATGCCTAATTCAATCTCCGACACGGTCATCCTGACAAATTACACGTCCTCGTGTAGCAGGAGTATAAACCACCTTTACAATCATTATTTTCACCTCTTGGTTTTTACTAACTGTTCCAAAAAACATTCTGTTTTATGCAGTTTGACAAATCCAGTTTAATGTTAATTCAAAATCTCTTATTCGCTATAACATATTTCGTAACAAAAAATTCTTATTTCATATTTTTTCTACTTGCCTATTTCAACATTTGTTTGTTCATATTTCTTTTACAATTCATTAAACATTACAATGTTTTCAATATTGTCTTATTTTATAACCTCCACATTTTCTTTACAAACATTCTCTTTTCTTTATGTTCTCATTTACGTTTCAAGAATCCACGGCAAGGTACCACCACGTAGCATCGACAACAACACTCTTTTTAAAAACATCATTCCCCTAGTGCCTCATTCACTAGTCCATACGGTCTGCTTCACCCGTCTCTTTATCACAGTCCTTTCCAACTGTTTCCATACGGTCTGTTTCACCCGTTTCACCACAGTCTCTTCCAACTGTGCCATTACGGTCTGTTTCACCCGTTTCACCAGATGAATCATACTCAGCTCCGTCGATATCCAGCTCGCTTGGTACATGCACCTCTGGCATTCTCCGTAAACTATCATGTGGGTACTTTTACTGTCTTTTACTTGACATGGACTTCAACATATATCTATCGCCTTCTAATACTTCTATGACCATAAAAGGTCCACGAAACTTAGGGTCCAACTTAGTCTGTTGTCTCTCCCTATTTTTGATCAGAACATAATCTCCCTTACTGAATCTGACTACTTTTGCCTTATCTTTATCAAATCTAAGTTTATCATAGCTTGCTGCATTGTCCATATATCTTGTAGCCTGAGACCTTTGTTCATTTAAGTCTATCGCTGTCTCATCATCATCAATGGGAACTAATCCTAATGGTCGAGCACTCTTACCGATTAATAATTCTAACGGACTCGATTTTGTAACTCGATTAACTGTACAGTTTAATGCTAATTGAACGTCCCCTATAGCATCTTGCCATGAACGCTCACTGGATTCAACGATAGTTAATAGATTTTTTAAAGTGCTCATCACTCTTTCGACCTGTCCATTTGCCCGCCTAGCACCTGTCGCTATCAAGTGAAGCTGAATTTTCTGAGAAGCACAGAATTCGACAAATTTCACTCCCGTAAAACTTCTGCCTTGATCAGCCACTAATCGAGCAGGTACTCCAAAAAGCGCAATCGATGACTTTAATGCGTCAATACAACTAACTGCGTCAAGCTTATAAGAGTGGTACAAATAAACATATTTTGTAAAACCATCGATTTGAACAATGACATACTCTTTACGATCGTTCTTCCCACTTAGTTTTCCAGTGATATCTATATGCAACGTGTGCCAAGGTATGCTAATCTTCGAAATCGAATTTGATTTTGCCACCCTACAAGTGATGCAATTCTCTACAAACTTTCGGACGTACTTCGCCATTCTTAAAAACCAGTAATGCTCGTACACTTTATCTAGGGTCTTTTCCCAACCTAAGTGTAAGATCGATTCATGTACTTGGTTTATTACAGACCATCTAAAGGTTCTAGGAATGACTGGCAAACAACGAGTCCTACAATTTCTTTGAATTTTTCTGTAAAGCACATTAGCTCTCATTTCATAAGTTGCAGCCAAATCTTTAGAAAGTTCACCCTCACTCAACTTGTTAATTGTTTGCAAAATATCCTGATCACGTTGTTGTTCGGCTTGAATCCAATTTTCAGAAATTTCCATCAACTGTACATGTTTTTCTACAACTTTATTTTGATTCTCTTTTTTCTTATCAGGCAAAGGATTCCTTGACAGAAAATCTACATGGGCCATACGTTTGCCTTCGCGATATTGAATATCAAAATCGAATGCTTGAAGAAATGCCCACCAGCGATACACTCTAGGTGCTAGCTCAATTTTTGTTCTAGAAGCCTTTAACGAATTACAATCAGTAAAAATGACAAACCTATTACCATGTAGATAATCTGTAGTATCTGTTGATACTAAAGCAGCATATCCTTGTGCTAAAATTTCGCGACCAATTACAATATTATTTTTCATATTATTATCTTGGACTACATGAAATACTACTTCGATACAATTTCCATTTATCATTACATTACTTGTGATTTGAATTGACGAAACTAGACTACCATTGCCAATTCCACTTAATGACATTACGTTATTTGTTCTTTTCCCAGACAGTTTGTGTGCTATGCTCTCTTTGACTAACGAGCATTCTGCGCTTGAATCAAATGTAATCGGAAAATTCTCACCTCGGTGCAACATAATTGCTTTTGGTTCATCAACGACACATAGGTTAACTCTCTTATGCACACGTGACCCTGCGTCACCATCCGAACTCTTGAGGCATTGAGTAGAGATGTGTCCCGGCTCGTGACATCGATAGCATGTCACGACTTTAGCACGCACTGACGAAGCTCGCTGATCTTCTCCAGATGTAGAAGGTTTCTGCACTCTGCATTCCGACTTCTTGTGTCCAAGCTTCCCACATGAGTAACATTTGATTGGCAATGTTTTAGCACGCTTTGCAATTGAATAATCGTCTGAAGAGCTGGACCGCTTATTGTCAAACGAAAAGACTTGTAACTCGGACTGTAAGTCTCTTCTGCTGCGAATAGTCCCTGTGTACGCAATTCGTTGTAGTCTGCGGTCATAGTTTGCTAAATGACCAAGAACAACCGATGCAGCAATTTGCTCATGGTCCATGCCGCGCCATTTTGTTAAAAGTGACGTCATTAGCCGACTCGCACACACGGCAAGACATGGGCGACTGTTCAGCAAATTCAAAATAGTTGCGGCCGGTGTCTCTGAGTTTTCGTATCTTTGCTTCGTTGGCTCCAGCAGCGTCGGAGTTAAATTTCGGTAGAACAATTTCACCATCTTGTCGAGATTCACTAGGCGATGCACGAAAAGTTTTTGCTAGCTCCCAGAAGTTTCGATTTTGTTGTTCCAATAAAATGCGAAACTGCTTCTCATTTATTGTTGGTCTCGAGTTAGATCCCACTTCTGATATCGGCGAGTTAAAGGATTCAGGGTTTCCTGAATCGTTGATTCCGTTGTTGGCTTCCATTTTTTTCACTAGGTTTGTGCAGCGAGTCTCGACGTGCTTTCAGGTTGAATTCCAGAAGGAAAAAAGAATGAATTCTCTCAACCGCACACCGAGCCTCACTCGATGACAGCCTTTGCTGTCATCGCACATATCTAGTGTTAAACAGTCCTACATCAGTCATGTTATTCATTACTTAACACTGATCAATTCGCCTTAACAGTAAACACACAATTCAAATTATTAAAAATGCCTAATTCAATCTCCGACATATATTATTAGTATTAATTGTTATTAGTATTAAGTTTCATTGCTCTATGGAAGAGCAAATGCATTCTTTTAGGCTAAATGATTCTGAACCCGATGACGAAAATTTGGCCGGCATTCTTTCAAGTCGAGGCCACGAGGTGGATTACAATGATAGTGAAAAGAAAAGTGCAAGTTACAACGGCAGTGAAAATATAAAGAGAAACACAAGGAGAAAGGATACCTTAGGACAATCACCAACATCGGACACCGAAGAAAAAGATAGAGGGACAAAGTTAAGGACAGGCACGCCAAGCATCAACCGAGTAACACTAGCCACTCGACCAGCCACGCCAAACCAACAAAAGGATTGGAGGACGAAGCGAGCGAGCGAGAGGGAAACGGCCAGGTGAGTCGGCTCAGGCGCCTTGCATGGAGAACAACTTTATAACTAGCCGTTAGTGGGGCAGTGTATGGCAGAAAATATATATATGTCGGAGAATTTAGAGTGCCTAAGAGTAGGCTAATGTTTTGTTAATGTTTGATATGTGAATTGACAGGTATGTCACCTGTAACTATGGCATGTCCAACACTGCCCTTTGCAGGTTGACAATTGGTATGTTGAGATTGCAGGATGACTTGGCGGATTTGAGATGTTGCCTTTGCAGAAGCATTGTTGCTAGATATATGTTGATAAGCCTGACAGCGTGACAACATTGGAAATGTTGTCGAGTGAGGTTTGGTGTTAAGTCATTGGAGTCGGCATGGGAGTCTAAAAATCAGACGTGCCAGAACAACACCTAAACTCGCTGCGCTAACAGTTTATTAATACAAAGTGAGAGTGAACAGTATAAAGTATAAAGTATTCCAAGTACAGAAAATGGAAAACACCAAGAACAACAATGTATATTCGACATCAGAAGTGGGATTGTCTCCACCGCAAATTAATCCTGACGACCGCTTGTGCATGGTTTTGGAAGCGCAACACCGTAGTTTAATCGAGGTGATCAATGTAGTTAAAAGTGGACGACTGGAGCAAGGTCGTACAAAATCAGTTGTCTTGCCAAAGTTTGACCCTGACTCTTTGGGATCAAGTGCTGCTGCATGGTGCTCGACTGTGGACCTAATACTGGCGGAGAATTCGTTGGAGGGCAGCGCACTTCTCATGGCCCTAAGCAAATCGCTGGAAGGGAGTGCGTCCAATTGGCTACCCCAAATTTCTTTTGCTGGTATGACGTGGAACCAATTCAAGGAATTGTTTCTGCAGCACTTTGAAGGCACTGAAACCCCTGCTGCCACAATTTTCAACATTCTCAATGGCCGTCCAAACGAAGGAGAGTGCTTGTCATTGTACGGAAGCCGACTACTCACGTCACTGCTGTCAAAATGGAAAGGGTTGACTATAGAGCAAGCTGCTATGTCAGTAATTTTAGCACACACTGCTCAGGTCGAGCCGAAGCTGCAACGAACAATTTTTACAACCAACACCAAGACGCGCAACGAGATGCTAAATGAGTTAAAAGCCTTTGCTGTTGGTAAAAGGAAAGACCATTCCGCTCCAGTAGACGCTGAAAACAAGCGAATGCGACTACAACTACAACTGAAGAAAGACGTGTAAACTTGTGCCAAGTTAAAGAACCCATTGGTACCCTAACCCAATCCGGTGAGTCGTACCCATTTTACTTTGATTCCGGAGCTGAATGTTCTCTTGTGAAGGAAGAAATGTCACATAAGCTTTCGGGAAAACGAATTAACAATTTAGTCCTCTTGAAGGGCATTGGAAACCATACAGTAACTAGTACTTTGCAAATTTTGTCAAATGTTAAAATAAGTAATTATTTCCTTGAAGTTCTGTTTCATGTTGTTCTAAGCGATAGCTTAAATTACGACATTATAATAGGTCGTGAAATTCTTTATCATAATTTTAAGGTCATATTATCATGTGATAAGGTCGAATTTCTGAAAACAATATCTGTATGTGCTGTGGCTGTCTCTGATACCTCTTCAAATCTGGCTAATATCGATACTGAGTTGTGTGGCGTTGATAAGTCTCGTTTACTGAATATTCTAGGTGAATATTCAAGTTTTTTTATTGACGGAATTCCAAAGAGTCGAGTTACAACCGGCCAATTGGAAATTCGTTTGATTGATCCAAACAAAACTGTTCAGAGACGACCATACCGGCTCAGTTTAGATGAAAAAGAAATAGTAAGGGGTAGGATTGAGGAGTTAATAGAGTCAAAAATTATTCGGCCTAGCTGTTCGCCATTTGCCAGTCCTATACTGCTTGTCAAAAAGAAAAACGGCTCTGACCGGCTTTGCGTTGACTATCGCGCGTTGAATTTAAATACTGTGGCCGACAAGTATCCGTTGCCTTTAATTAATGATCAAATCTCTAGACTGGGTGGGGCAAGATATTTTTCCTGTCTGGACATGGCAAGTGGTTTCCATCAGATTCCTATTCACCCAAATTCAATTGAGCGTACAGCTTTCGTTACACCGGAGGGACAATATGAGTTTTTGACGATGCCTTTCGGTCTTAAAAATGCGCCGTCTGTGTTCCAGCGCGCTGTAATGAAGGCATTGGGTGACCTTGCCTACTCGTTTGTCATAGTTTATATGGATGACATAATGATTGTTTCTCAAACAAAGGAAGAGGCGTTTCAAAGACTAGAAACTGTTTTGAAGGTTTTGTCACGATCCGGGTTCTCCTTTAATGTTTCAAAGTGCTCTTTTCTGGAAGTCGAGTGTAGAATACCTAGGTTTTGAGGTCAGAGAAGGAGAAATTCGACCTAATCCTCGCAAGAAACAAGCTTTGATAGACTTACCGCCTCCACAGTCTGTTACTCAAGTTAGACAGTTCATTGGCCTGGCATCATATTTTAGGCAGTTTATGCCAGGATTTTCACAAACAATGAAGCCATTGTATTGTCTCACATGCAAGCATAAGACATTCGAGTGGAAATTGGAACACGAGCAAATTCGCCAGAGTGTAATAAAAACATTAACAGATGAGCCTGTGCTCACTATATTTGATCCTAAGCACCCCATCGAATTACATACAGATGCTAGTATGGATGGCTACGGAGCGATCTTATTACATAAAATCGATAATAAACCTCATGTTGTTGAATATTACAGCAAACGAACCTCACCTTCAGAATCTCGTTATCATTCATACGAACTAGAGACGCTGGCATTGTTCAATTCCATGAAACATTTTCGTCACTACCTGCAGGGCCTACATTTTGTTGTTTACACCGACTGTAATTCGTTAAAGTCTTCCCGCAGTAAAGTCGACCTGACGCCGAGAGTCCATCGATGGTGGGCTTATATGCAGTCATTTGACTTTGAAATTCAGTATAGACCTGGTGTAAAGATGGCCCATGTGGATTTCTTTTCTCGTAATCCATTACCTATTAAATTGTCTGCTCAGGCTCCCATTAAACGTGTGCATTTAACTGAGATATCAGACAATTGGCTTCTTGCTGAGCAACAAAGAGATTCCGAGACTTCTTCGATCATTTCTAGACTTCAAAATGACGAGTTGGAGGAGGATTTGGCAAAGACGTACGAACTTCGTTCAGAAATGCTCTTCCGAAAAATCCAACGGAATGGTAAATCTAGATGCCTTCCTGTTATACCCAGACCATTTAGGTGGTCGGTAGTGAATCACGTTCATGAGGCAATTGTACATCTCGGTTGGGAAAAGACTTTGGATAAAATGTACGAGTTCTACTGGTTCGAGAATATGCGTAAATATGTCCGTAAATTTGTAGATAATTGTATTACCTGCAGACTCACTAAACCGCCGTCAGGCAAAGTACAAGTAGAGCTCCATCCCATTCCTAAAGTAGATATACCATGGCGCACGGTGCACATAGATATAACTGGCAAGCTGAGTGGAAAAAGCGATAAAAAGGAGTACCTTATAGTACAAATCGATGCGTTTACCAAGTTTGTTTATTTGTATCATACTGTAAACGTAAATACTGAAAGTTGCGTTAATGCTTTAAAGTCATCGATATCACTTTTCGGCGTACCGAATAGAATCATTGCTGACCAGGGCAGATGTTTTACTGGAAAGGATTTTAGCAAGTTCTGCACCATGCAAAAGATAGGTTTACACTTGGTTGCAACGGGTGCAAGTCGCGCGAACGGTCAGGTAGAGCGCGTTATGAGCGTGTTAAAACGAATGTTAACTGCTATAGAGACCAGTAAGCGATCCTGGCAGGATGCTTTAGGCGAAATACAGCTGGCCATAAATTGCACAACAAATAGAACCACTAAAAATAGTCCTTTGGAATTGCTGATTGGTAAAGAAGTTCGACCTTTAAATATGTTACATGTTTTTGAGAATCAGAATAAAGGCGATGTAAGTCTAGTAAGAAAGATAGCTAAAGAAAACATAGATAAATCCGCCTCCTATGAAAAAGCTAGATTTGACAAAAACAAACTAAAAATTGTAAAATTCAAAGTAGGCGATTATGTATTGCTCAGAAATGAAGAGAGACATCAGACGAAGCTAGACCCAAAGTTCAGGGGACCATTCCAAGTGGCGGAGATACTCGATGGCGACAGATATGTTTTAAAATCCATGGCTAATAAGCGAACTTATAAATATTCGCACGAATCGTTGAGAGGTATGCCGGCGGGAAGGGATTCCCACTGAGTTGGACATGTGTGTTGATAGTGATGTATTAGTGGATTCTAATACGGGTCACGACGTTGAAAGAGACGTCAAGAAAACGGCGTTGAAAGAGACGTCAAGAAAGACGGCGTTGAAAGAGACGTCAAGATAGACGGCGTTGAAAGAGACGTCAAGAAGAACAGAGTTGAAAGAGACTCTGGTGATGCGTTAGTGGATTCTAACGAGTGAGAGACATTGGTGGACTCCAATGTGGTGAAAGGCATTGATGGTTTTCAATGCAGAATGTCAGACTCCATTCCTGAAGGTTTCCTGAAGCACTACTCTGCGGGTGCTGGTAAGAGCACGAGTTATTGTGTTTTCTTGTTCAGTATCAGTATGGAGAGGTGTGGTGATAGGAGCCCAATATGGTTGGTGTCCGGGACATATGGTACTTCACGAGAGAGTCAAAAACTAGTGGGAGATCACTGAACGCCGGGTGCATAAAGTAATAGCCAGATCTATATCCTGTATTCTGCCACTGGTACAACCCATAGAAAAAAAAAAAAAAAAAAAAAAAAAACTAAGCTTTATTTTAACATCCTTTATAATAAGATTGAATCAAATTGTCTTTCAGACTGAGCAATGCATGTCGTAACGTTATTAATGTAACACACGAGGACGTGTGATGGTCAGGAGGGCCGTACAGTGTTGTACTATAATTAGTTTACATCTAATGTTAATAAAATAAGAACTTTGTATGTTACTGCAAATATGAGTTTGGTGATTTATAAATGGATGGAAGTGTACTGATTAAGCCAGATACGGGTAATTGAGTCAGGATAAGAGACCGTGTGGTCAACTAGAGCAAATAGTACATTGGAAAGGATCTTCATATTCTTTAACACGAGGACGTGTAACTTGTCAGAATGGCCGTGTCGGAGAATTTAGAGTGCCTAAGAGTAGGCTAATGTTTTGTTAATGTTTGATATGTGAATTGACAGGTATGTCACCTGTAACTATGGCATGTCCAACACTGCCCTTTGCAGGTTGACAATTGGTATGTTGAGATTGCAGGATGACTTGGCGGATTTGAGATGTTGCCTTTGCAGAAGCATTGTTGCTAGATATATGTTGATAAGCCTGACAGCGTGACAACATTGGAAATGTTGTCGAGTGAGGTTTGGTGTTAAGTCATTGGAGTCGGCATGGGAGTCTAAAAATCAGACGTGCCAGAACAACACCTAAACTCGCTGCGCTAACAGTTTATTAATACAAAGTGAGAGTGAACAGTATAAAGTATAAAGTATTCCAAGTACAGAAAATGGAAAACACCAAGAACAACAATGTATATTCGACATATATATTGTAAGGAAGTTTTTCAGCTGGGGTACATATCTCAGTCTCCCCAGGGCCTCCTTACAAAAATGTTTGTAAAGATGCCGAGACTCGAAATTAATGGAGGATTATTTATTATGGATCGGACCACTACACTTGGACATGGGGAAGAGAGGAAGGGTACATGCAGGACGACATCAATACAATACATATAGATTAGTTTAAGCTGTGATGGGAGGGGGGGTCTGAGGTCTGAGGAAGGCGATGATGATCGTATCTCAGCGGGATTGACCCGGACAGAGATACGACGCATTTTAAATACTGGTCGGCTTATTCTAAGGGTCGGTTTGTTCTACGTGCTCGATCTCTAGTTGAGGATTGACCTGGTGACTAGAGAGAACCGGGCGACTACTTGATATATAGCTGAGGCAAAGAGGAGGGCGATGATGATCGTATCTCAGCGGGATTGACCTGGACAGAGATACGACGCATCCTAAATACTGGTCGGCTTATTCTAAGGGTCGGTTTGTTCTACGTGCTCGATCTCTAGTCGAGGATTGACCTGGTGACTAGAGAGAACCGGGCGACTACTTAATATATAGCTGCGGCAAAGAAGTGGAAGAGAGGGGAAGAGGGGAATCCAGCAGGCTGAGATGGGGATCGACCCAGCATCCAGCCATACATGGATGAGCTACAGACTTAAATCTAGGTTAATGAGGACATCACATTGACACGCAACACAAAAGGAGTACATACAAATACTAAACAATCTAGCTACCAAGGATGTATGAGAGTGGCCCGAGTGTACCTATGTTCGGCTAAGCCGAACCGCTAAAGGTCCTGATTCGGATTGGCGAGCCGGCATGGCCGACTAACCGCTTCCTTTCCGAAGCCCTAGCACACTATTCGGTCCGTCCGAACACTAGCCTACAGTGACCCGCAAGTCCTTAGGCCTCACCGAGGGACCGACAAACAAATTCGATCACACAGGATTCCTTCATATTTTCTTTTTATTTTTTTTTTCTTTTCAATTAGGTACTCGATATAAATATTTATTTTTTTTTTTTTTGCCACACTCTAACCGCCCCGACTAACCCCGGAGACATTCCCTAACCGTGGCGCTCACGCCGACTCACCTGGCCGTTTCCCTCCGCTGACTCGTTTGTCCGTCGTCCTCTTAGTCCTGATCGTGGTGTCTTAATCGTAGTCCTTGTCGATCGTCCTTGATCCGTGTCCTGATTGTGTTGTCCTTGGTGTAGTCCTTGTGGTATCCGGTGTCCTTGATTGTGTTGTCCTTGGCGTAGTCCTTGTGGTATCCGGTGTCCTTGATCCTTGCTGTTGTGACTCGTGCTTGGTGTTCTATGTTTTCTTCTTATATTTTTTTTTTCCCACTCCACTTCACTTTTTATCTTTGGCACTTCTGTACTGACGAGGTCTGTACTAGAATGAATGCTGGCCCTAATTTTCCATTTCACTGCGGCCTGTTTTTCGACGCGAAGCTTTGGCACGCGTCGATGCCGGGTACAGCTGCGCCATTGCATCAGCCATTCTAAGCTTTCTATTTCCGTCTCTCTCTTACGCGTAGCCGCATATGCCCCGTGGCCTACGTGACTCATCGCATGCACGTGGCGCCGGCGCGTGGCGTCGGCCCGATCACCGTTACTTTTCGGGCTTTTTTAGAAAGCGCCGGCGAAGAGCTTGAGCGGCGAAAGCGAAAAGCAAAAGCGGCGAAAGCGAAGAGCATGAGGGGCGAAAGCGAAGAGCATGATCGTGAGTGGCGAAATGGTTGAACGGCGAAACGAGTGAGCGGCGAGTATTGGTATAGGCTAGGTGGCGCTGTAAAGAAATGAACTAGCTCTTCCTAATGGTTCAGAGTCATTTGCACTTAAAAATAATATATTTGCCCTTTCATAGGGTGCTAAGGAACTTAATTCTAATAATGTTGTACATGGCTTAGGACTATGGGGGTATGAAGAAATAAACGTGTCGTGTGAACCTTATCGCTATCGATAGGTGTTGTGTCGATAACTTCGTCATACGTCCTCCCAAGTCACCCGGCGAGACGAGAGAAGCGAACGGTGACCTGGCCCGTTGAGTTGATCTTGACGCTAAGGAGGCGATCCTCCGACTCCTGTAGGAATTTCACGGTCTTGCGGTGCCGAGGTCGGGTTAGTACCACCAGTCCTGGTGGTAGTCGGTCGCCGAAATCGCGGACTCGCCATCCTTCCGGGATCTTCACCCAAGCCGGACCTAGTCGGGTTGACGGCCGCATAATTTTCCGCTGTTGCGAGGGTCCCGGTTGATGGGGTATGACGTCGCGGGGAATTCCTCCGCCCAGCGGACGACTACTTCCTCGATGATCATCCTCATCTCTTCGGACGAGTGCTGTGACGTCATACTGTGTGGAAGATAAGTTAAATGACTCTGACCAGTAATTTTAGACCCTACGACCCTACTGTGTGGCTTACAAAAGTACTTAGATTCTAATAATGTAACTTAGATTTAACAATGTGGTGAGATATATATTGGGATGACACGTATGCATGTGATGGCGGAGATCCCCCCTACGGAGGCAAGGACGTTGGGAGGGTATACCTCCAGCAATTGGCCCTTGTGAACTGGCCAATCTTCCTCTCGAGGTCCTCCCGTCTTGTTGGTTACCTGAGTTGAGGAGGCATTGATCTCGGCCTGGATGTCGTCGGATTCGAAGTCGTCTGTTTCGCAAGCTTGGAATGGCTTGAGGTCGCCCAGGCGGTGCGGCGACGTCTCCCTGTGGTCTCTTGTAGTCGAACGATGTTTCTAGAAATAAACTTGTTTACCTTGAAAGGTCCTTCGAACTTCGCAGCTAGCTTAGCAGCGAAGCCATCTGCAGCTTTGGAGAGGTGATGCTGTCGAAGCAACACAAGTGAACCCAGAGTAGGCCGCCATTCCCGACGCCTAAGGTCATAATGTCGAGTTTGTTCGAGGGCGGATTGCTGCATCTTGAGATGCGCCAATTGATACACATCCGCCATTCTTTTCAAGCGTTCTTCGGGGGTCCAGGCAGGTGTTACGGAGTTTTGGTTGACTTCGTCGTATAAGGCTCCGGGTATCCGAGGCTCTCGACCCAGTACGAGATAGGCTGGAGTAAATCCCATAGAATCGCAGACACTGGAGTTGATCGCCAGAGTGAATTCCGGTAGCAGCTGGTCTCATGTGTTTTGCCCAGCTTCTAGGTATTGCGCGGTCATCGTCTTTTTTGTGCGATTGGCGCGTTCCGTGGGATTCTGCTGAGGGGTGTATGGTGCGGTGTACTGTAGTTTGATTCCAGATCGTTGACAGTAGAGCTTTAAGGACTTGCTCGTGAACTGTGTTCCATTGTCGCATACCACTGAAGAGGGGGTCCCAAATCGTCCGATGATCCTCTCTCGAAATGCTTTCTCTAGGGCTGTGGCGTTGGCCTTCCGGAGTGGTATCAGTTCTACCCATCTGCTGTAGGCGTCCAAAAAGACTAGGAGAACCGTATTGCCTTGCTTAGACCGGGGTAGTGGGCCCACGAAGTCCATGCAAACGACACTCCAAGGTTCATGGACTTGTCTTGTTAGCATCATTCCAGCTGGTTTCCTTTGGTCCGTTTTGTAGCGTTGACATTGTAGACAGCTGCGCACATGTCGGGAGACATCTCGGAAGAATCCCGGCCAGTAATATCGTTGAGCCACACGGAGAGTGGTTTTCCGTATGCCCAAGTGTCCAGCGGTTGGTGCGTTGTGGCACTCCTGTAGGACTCGAGCTCGGTCTTCTTTGGCCACGCATAGTTTCCATTGAGTGGGATCGTCGTCCTCCGGATGGTGGTCTCTACGCCGATAAAGTTGATTAGCTTCGCTCTTAAAGTCCGGAAATTGCTCGGCATGTTCTTCTATTCGTTGCTTGAGCTTCTGCCACCAAGTGCATCTGGGTTCTGCATCTCTGATTGTTTGCAAAGTTTCCAATGGTTGACGGGACAGTGTGTCCGCCACTACGTTGAGTTTTCCTCGTCGATACTGGATGTCGAACTCGTACTGCTGGAGTTCCAAAGCCCAGCGAGCGATGCGACCTGTGGGATTTTCAATTGAGTTGAGCCACTTGAGGGCCAAATGATCCGTGATTACGTGGAATTTATAGCCTTCTAGATAACATCGTAGCTTGCGGATAGCCCAGACTATCGCAAGACACTCCTTCTCGGTTACGGAGTAATTAACTTCAAGAGGGCTTAGGCGTCGACTGGCGTATGCGATGACTCTGTCGGTACCTTCTAAGTGTTGAGTGAGTACTGCTCCTCAGCCATAGTCGCTGGCGTCGGTCTGTAAGCAGAACTTCTCTTGAAAGTCCGGACAAGCGAGAGCAGGAGCAGTCGTCAGACTGTTCTTCAGTTCCTCGAAGGCTTCCTGTTGATCTTTGCCCCAGTTCCACTTGACGTTCTTCTTCAGCAGCGAGGTGATAGGTTGAACAATGCTAGAGAAATCGGTAACAAACCTGCGATACCACGATGCTAATCCAAGACAGCTTCTTAGTTGATGAATATTCGTTGGGAGTACAAGTTCTCTGACAGCAGCAACTTTGTCCGGATCCGTGTGAATCCCTTCTCCACTGACGACGTGTCCCAAGAACTGTAGTCTTCGTTTGAAGAATCGACACTTTGCCTGATTGATCCTGAGGTTGGCTTCTCGAAGACGTCGAAATACTTCTCGTAGGTTGATTATGTGTTCCTCCAGGCCAAAAGGAGTCCAAAGGGCATAACCTTCCACTGGAATAACCCACGTCCGGGCACGGTGAAGGCTGTGCAGGCACGACTATCCTTGGCAAGGCGAATTTGAGGGGCTCTTCGAGGGCTCGATCCGATTTTCCCTCAGGAGTTGGTCTACGGTTTTGTTGATGATCTTCTGTTGTGACGGGTTCCTTGGATAATACCTTTGCTTCATTGGGTGGTCACTTTTTAGTGTGATGACGTGTTCGGTGATCTGTGTTACTCCTTCCAATCCATCGAACTTGGGTAGTTCCTCGGCAAGAAAGGCTGTAATAACTGGGTAAGAGGTGTCATCTTCTTCGGGTTCGGATGGTTCCACCTCAGAGGATAACATAGTTGTATGCACCAGCTCCGATGCAACTGCGTCTGAGCTGGTGATGTTCTTCACAGGATCTGTGTTTTCCTAAAGGGGTTTTTGCTGATAGCTAGAGCACAAGGTTGAGACAAGGGGGAACTTCTGATTACGTCTCCTTCCGTCGTAGTAGAGTCCTTAGGTTTTTGCATGGTAACAGACATGTTTATCGACGAGACGTAGTCTTCCAGAGTTAGTCGCCTCCGGTAGCCTCCACACTCGATGGTCGTTCCAATTTTCTTCAGAAAGTCTGTTCCAAGTAGCAACGGATCCATGAGGTTAGGCATGATGAGTAAAGGTACCTCAGCGACTCCTGCACCCAACTCTACCTTGACTAGTAGTGCCTGAGTGATCTCCTTGAGCGATCCGTCTGCTAGGTTGATGTGAGCGCTGACTCCTGTCAGGGTTGCTGCCGATGTCACTTGTGAAGCTAAATGTTCACTGATGAAGCATCGCGTTGCACCACAGTCCAGCGTTGCGACAGCGGCCGTTCCATTCAGTTTGACTTGGGCTAGAACACGACCCTTGTCAAACCGAAACAATAAACATGTCGCGGGAGTGCTTGCGCTGCTTTCGCTTGACCCTCGGGCAAGAGAAGGCGCGCGCCGTTTCCCGACCGGCGACAGCATTCGATAGTGCGGACATCTCGTTTCCCGCATTCCCAGCAGAATAGTATACGTTGTTTGGTACACTCCTTAGCAAAGTGGCCATCTTGCCCACACTTCCGGCAGGCTTTGCGAGTGTCAATTGGTGCATCAGTCATCTGGTACGCGCTATGCTGGATTCGTCGAGTCTTCATATGGGAATCCGATCCTGAGTCGGTGGGCATGAATTGAACGTTTTTCCTCGGAGGGTTTGTAGCGAAGGCCATAGAATTTCCTTCGGGGCTGATCACCAGCTTAGTGAGCTCTGCTAAGCTGCTGAAGTCGATGCGTCGGGTGTACAATTGATAATCCGGCTGTAGATTGTCGTAGATCCTCTCGAGCTTCCAAATACTTCTGACTGCGTGATCGAATGGCGTCTTCCAACTTTTCGAAATATCTGGGTGGCAAAAAGAAATCCAGGAATTCCTGTTTGAATCCACCCCAGGTCACGTTCAGTAGGCCACACGTTTTCCACCATCCTTCGGCTCTTCCGGAGAAGAGGCAGTTGGGCAGTGACTCCAAATCGATGTCGTAGGTGGCCGCGCGAACTTCCAGCTTTTCCAAGAAGTATAACGGGTCTGTTGTTCCATCGAAAGAGATACCCCATTTGGATATCTTTTCCGCCATCACCGCCTGATTGATTAGATGTGGTGTGCGTTGGTCCACGGGTGGCGTCCTGTGCTGCTGTGGTACTTCCAGGATAAGGTCCGTTGAATTGGACAAGGCAGACCTCAGTGCTAAGGGTTTCGCTTCGGGGATGAAATCTCGAAGTGACTCCATGTGTCCTTCCTTCGGGGTATCGCCAACGCTGGCCGGCGAGACTGGTCGAGATCGGGCTTTCACGTCGAGTCATTTATTGACGGTGGTCACAGCTCCGTATTGTCCTTCCAGGGTTGCCAAACGAGAAAGTATCTCTGGTGGGTGGTCTTCTCGTGAAGCGAATCTAGCGAATCGGGTTCGCATTTCCTCCACTGTCCCTCCTGGGGTCAATCCGAACTCGATGAGAAAAGCTTCCAGCTCTCCTTTGCCTCGGTAGCTGATCCATTTGACGCCCATGTTTGTTGGTTGGCTGAGTGAGGCTTCTTGCGATGTCTACTGATCGTCCTTGAAATGTGACATCAAGCTATGATCCTGGCGATGCTAAGCAACACTCCTTGCGATGACTATCCTTGAACTGGTGCTATTGATTGATGATCCTTAGATATGATCCTATGATCCTTGGCACGGATGATCCTTGCGTTGTCTGATAATGATCCTCGGATGCGAAGTAATTATCCTTGAAGCGATGATGATCCTTGGCGAAGTGGTTATCCTTGGAGCGATGATGATCCTTGGGCTTGAGTCCTGTGTCCCTTTTTTTTGTATAAGGGAGACAAATCCGATGTTCACTCGTTGATGGTGTAGGTTAGACTCTCTTTCCGCTTCCGAGGGCCTGCTTTTATATGCCGGCGACGACGGAACACGTGACCTGAGAAGAGGAGTGGATAGGATCGTCGCCGCGAGGGGCTCAACGTGTCGAGAGAAATTCCACAGCCAGACCGGCAGCGATACAGCGTGGGCAATATTTTGGTGCAAAAGAATAGTCAAAAGGAAACGTGTGTTCTGGGTTTCAAATTTTCTTAAAATACTAACTTTGGATTCTGTCGCTGATTCTACCGAGCTGATAATCTGGACTCTACTGATAGATGAGTTCTGTCCATGAAACTAGCGTGAGTTCTATTGATGACTAACTGAGACTTGAGGTTCTGTCGATGATTCTACTGTGCTTGCCGTTGATTCTATTGCCTAATGAATTCTATCGACGGTCCTAGCGAAAGTTCTATCGGTGACTAATTGAGACGTTGACTTCTGTCGTTGATTCCACTGTGCCTCTCTTTGATTCTATTGATTGATGAATTCTATCAAAGGTCCTAGCGAGAGTCCTATCGGTGATTAACTGTGGCTTTGGAGTCGTGTCGTTGATTCTACTGTGCTTGCCTTTAATTCTGTCGCTTAATGAGTTATATTAAAGGTTCTAGCGTACGTTCTATCGATGACTAACTGAGCGTAGGGAATGGCGGCAACCGCACGTAAAAAAAAAACGATGACACAATATTATATTTTTGATGGGTTGTTTGACCAATCCTTATGCAGGTTTGATATGATACACCAAAAAGGAACAAATTATGAAAATGAAGGGATACGATAAATAATTCGCGGGAATATTAACTATTCGTCTACTGCCGAATTATTAGAAACATGTGTTTTGGGTCGATCTTTGGTTATGGTGGGTTTTTAATCCACGCTGATGTTAGAAAATAAATAAAAAATGTTAAGGAAGTTTTTTTCAGCTGGGGTACATATCTCAGTCTCCCCAGGGCCTCCTTACAAAAATATTTGTAAAGATGCCGAGACTCGAGATTAATGGAGGATTATTTATTATGGATCGGACCACTACACTTGGACATGGGGAAGAGAGGAAGGGTACATGCAGGACGACATCAATACAATACATATAGATTAGTTTAAGCTGAGATGGGGGGGGCTGAGGTCTGAGGAAGGCGATGATGATCGTATCTCAGCGGGATTGACCCCGACAGAGATACGACGCATCCTAAATACTGGTCGGCTTATTCTAAGGGTCGGTTTGTTCTACGGGCTCGATCTCTAGTCGAGGATTGACCTGGTGACTAGAGAGAACCGGGCGACTACTTGATATATAGCTGCGGCAAAGAGGTGGAAGAGAGGGGAAGAGGGGAATCCAGCAGGCTGAGATGGGGATCGACCCAGCATCTTTTCATTTCTTTTTATTTTTTTTCAATTAGGTACTCGATATAAATATTTATTTTTGCCACACTCTAACCGCCCCGACTAACCCCGGAGACACTCTCCAACCGTGGCGTTCACGCCGACTCACCTGGCCGTTTCCCTCCGCTGACTCGTTTGTCCGTCGTCCAAAGAGGCAAAGAGGAGGGCGATGATGATCGTATCTCAGCGGGATTGACCCGGACAGAGATACGACGCATCCTAAATACTGGTCAGCTTATTCTAAGGGTCGGTTTGTTCTACGCGCTCGATCTCTAGTCGAGGATTGACCTGGTGACTAGTGAGAACCGGGCGACTACTTAATATATAGCTGCGGCAAAGAGGTGGAAGAGAGGGGAAGAGGGGAATCCAGCAGGCTGAGATGGGGATCGACCCAGCATCTTTTCATTTCTTTTTATTTTTTTTCAATTAGGTACTCGATATAAATATTTATTTTTGCCACACTCTAACCGCCCCGACTAACCCCGGAGACACTCTCCAACCGTGGCGTTCACGCCGACTCACCTGGCCGTTTCCCTCCGCTGACTCGTTTGTCCGTCGTCCTCTTAGTCCTGATCGTGGTGTCTTAATCGTAGTCCTTGTCGATCGTCCTTGATCCGTGTCCTGATTGTGTTGTCCTTGGTGTAGTCCTTGTGGTATCCGGTGTCTTTGATTGTGTTGTCCTTGGCGTAGTCCTTGTGGTATCCGGTGTCCTTGATTCGTACAGCTGCGCCATTGCATCAGCCATTCTAAGCTTTCTATTTCCGTCTCTCTCTTACGCGTAGCCGCATATGCCCCGTGGCCTACGTGACTCATCGCATGCACGTGGCGCCGGCGCGTGGCGTCGGCCCGATCACCGTTACTTTTCGGGCTTTTCTAGAAAGCGCCGGCGAAGAGCTTGAGCGGCGACAGCGAAGAGCATGAGTGGCGAAAGCGAAGAGCATGATCGTGAGTGGCGAAATGGTTGAACGGCGAAACGGGCGAAACGAGTGAGCGGCGAGTATTGGTATAGGCCAGGTGGCGCTGTAAAGAAATGAACTAGCTCTACCTAATGGTTCAGAGTCATTTGCACTTAAAAATAATATATTTGCCCTTTCATAGGGTGCTAAGGAACTTAATTCTAATAATGTTGTACATGGCTTAGGACTATGGCGGTATGAAGAAATAAACGTGTCGTGTGAACCTTATCGCTATCGATAGGTGTTGTGTCGATAACTTCGTCACAATATGGAATAAAGAATAAAAATGGAAGAAAACATGATTAAAAATAAAAGCAACCAAAGTGCACCAGAGTGGCAAGTGTTAGGGGTATCCGAACTGAGTGTAGTGTAAAAGATAGGGCGTACACATTGGGCTATGCCAAATGACGGTTCCGTTCAGAATCTATCCCTGTTCGGATTTGCCGAACATAACGACCCCTTGTGTACGCTCCCGTACTCCCTTCCCAGTCTTGTATGATGTAAATGTGATCGTTTTTGTGCCGTGAATGTCCTCGTGTTGTTCTACTAACCCATAATCCGTAGTTAGTCCATGTGAGACAGGATTCCGGGTCAATCCCTTTCCTGGCTTGCTGATCCCCTTTCCCCGCCTCAGTATAGATTAAGTAGTATATCCCAGTTCTCTCCAGTCGCTAGGTCAATCCTCGTCTAGAGATCCAGTCCGTAGTTTTAGTCAACCCGTAGCTGGGGTGATTCGAATCTCTGTCCGGGTGAATTCCTAGGAGATATCGATCATCATTCCTTCCTCAGCTAGATATGACCTTCGGCTGCTAGGTGTACACCTTGGCCGAGGCTTCAGACCCCCTTCTCAGCTAAGAGCTAATTATTATATGTATCGTATTGTTGTTGTCTTGTATGTATCCTTCCCTTTTCCCCATTTCTATGTGGTCCGATCTAATATCTTAAGCCCTCCTATAATCTCGAGTCTCGGTATCTTTACAAATATTTTTGTAAGGAGGCCCTGGGACTGAGATATGTATCCCAGCTGAGAAAAACTTCCTTACAGATGGCGCCCGAGCAGGGACTCGAGATTTCAGATAACATTTTAATTTACATAAATATACATATGTCTATAATTTGATTTAAGAAGACTAACATCAATGTGGATTAAAAACCCACCGTAACCAAAGATCGACCCAAGCACAAGTGTCTAATAATTCGGCAGTGGACGAATATTTAATATTCCCGCGGATTATTTTTGTAAGGAGGCCCTGGGGAGACTGAGATATGTATCCCAGCTGAGAAAAACTTCCTTGCAGATGGCGCCCGAGCAGGGACCCGAGATTTTAGATAACATTTTAATTTACATAAATATACATATGTCTATAATTTGTTTTAAGAAGACTAACATCAGGTGTGGATTAAAAACCCACCATAACCAAAGATCGACCCAAACACATGTGTCTAATGATTCGGCAGTGGACGAATATTAAATATTGCCGCGGATTATTTTTCGTATCCCCTCGTTTTCATTTTTTTGTGGATCAGACGATCCTGTATAAGGATTGGTCAAACGACCCATCAAAAATATAATATTGTGTCATCGTTTTTTATATGGGGTTGCTACAAATTCCTACGCCCTAAGAACCCAAAACCATACTTAGTCATCGATAGAACTCTCTCTAGGACCTTTGATATAACCCATTAGCAGTAGAATCAACGACAGAACCCCAAGATCACAGTTAGTCACCGATAGAACTTTCGCTAGGACCCTTGAGCACGGTCGAATCAATCAGAACCCAATAGCTCAGTTAGTCATCGATAGAACTCCCGCTAGGATTGTGGATATAACTTATTCAGCAGTAGAATCTAGACCATCAGCACGGTAGAATCACCGACAGAACCCAAAGTTAGTATTTTTAAGATAATTTTAAACCCAGGACACATGGTTCCTTTTGACTATTCATTTGCACAAAATCTCGCCCAAGTTGTATCACCGCCGGTTCGCCTGTGGGATTTCTCTCGACACAGTGAGCACCTCGTGTCGACGAAACTATCTATTCTTCCTCTCAGATACAGATATCCAGACGTGGCTTGTATACAAAAGCCAGCCCTCGAGAACATCGAGAGTCTAACCTACACCACCGTCGAGTGAACATCGAGCAGTCTATCCTACGCCACCGTCGAGTGAGTTTTCCCGCTTACACAAAGTCAAAGTATACAGGACTTAACCCCAAGGATCATCGCTTCAAGGATAATCATCTCGCATTCAAGGATCATCTCAGACCAACCTGAGGATTACAGTTGACAACTTAAGGATCAGCGTAGCACCGTAACAAATTCATTCATCATTTCAAAAGTCAAGGACCATTCGCTTCACCCACCAGAGATAATTTCACGCTTGGCAACCCTTGAAGGACAATACGGAGCTGTGGCCACCGTTGACAAGGGACTCGACTTGAAAGCCCGATCTCGACCAGTCTCGCCGTCCAGCGTTGGCGATACCGCGAAGGAAGCACACATGGAGTCACTTCGAGATTTTGTGCCCGAAGCAAAACCATTAGCACTGACGTCTTCCTTGTCCAAGTCAACGGACCTTATCCTGGAAGCCCATCGAACCATGTCCACCACATAGAATCAATCAGGCGGTGATGGCGGAAAATATTGCCCGAGAGTCAAGCGAAAGCAGCGCAACCACTCCCTCGACAATAAACATGCTTCGGTTTGACAAGGGTCGTGTTCTAGCCCAAGTCAAACTGAATGGAACGACTGCTGTCGCGATGCTTCATCAGTGAACACCTAGCTTCACAAGTGACATCGACAGCAAGCCTGACCGGAGTCAGTGCCTCCATCAACCTAGCAGACGGATCGCTCAAAGAGATCACTCAGGCTTTACTAATAAAAGTAGAGTTGGGTGCAAGAGTCGCTGAGGTACCTTTGCACATCATGCCTAATCTAATGGACCATTACTCAGGATGGATTACTCGGGACGGACTTCCTGAAGACAATTGGAACGACAATCGAATGTGGAACTACCGACTGACTCTGGAAGACTTTGTCTCATCGATAAACATGTCTGTTACGCTACAAGAACCTAAGAAGCTTACTACAACTGAAGGAAACGTCTCCAGAAGTTCTCCCTTTCCTCAACCTTGTGCTTAAGCTATCAGCAAAAAGTGACTGTAGAACCCGTGAGGAATATCTCAAGCCCAGCCGCAGTTACATCGGAGATAGCGCATCCAGCTATCGCATCCTCGGAGGTGGAGCCACCCGCCCGAAGATGACAACTTGCTTGGCAAACGGTGATGCATCGACACGCCAAACATAAAACATAAAAAAAAAACATAAAAAACATAAAAACATAAAACAAAAAAAAACATAACATAAATAAAGTAAGTAAGTCGCCGGGCCGACTTGGATATACCATGCATTAGGTGAAGAGATGTATATTAAATTTCTTTTAAAAGCTATCTCGCTCACTCTTATGTGGAAACGAGCACTTTAGCACCCCCCGACCAAATCGGTGATTTCCAGCGTATGCTAGCTCGCTCTTTTTTGCGTGCATTTGCCTTGCAACGCTTTGAGTGAAAAACGTTTCTATGTATAACTCGCCCATTTTTATTCCGATTCTTGTGATATTTGGTGGGATGATAGATATACGTGACATGTATTGTGTGCCAAATTAAATTACGATGCGATAAATATTTCGGGTGAAAATCGAATTTTTCGAATTTCGGGGGCGGAGGGAGGCGTGGAAAAAATTTAGAACAAACTTGGTCTGCGTGCATATTGCACGCATCTAATGTCCAAATCCGATAGCTCTATCTTTTATAGTTCCCGAGATATGGAGGCTCAAAATATTGTTTTTCAAATAGCAGGGGCAGAAGGGGGCGGGGCGAAAAAAAAAACTAGATCTGCCTGCAGAGCAAACGGGTCTACATGCCAAGTTTGGTAACTCTAACTCTTATAGTCTCCGAGATCTCGATGATCCTACAGACGGGCAGAGGGACAGACTGGCAGACAGAAGGACATGTCTCAATCGACTCGGCTATTGATAATGATCAAGAATATATATATACTTTATACTTTCTATGAATGCATGGTATAAAAATTGGTGATTTTGAGAAACTGAATGCCACTATAAGCGTAAATGCTTTTGCCTATCAGGATAACAGTGTTGTCGAACCTTACTACACAGCTGATTAAAGATGTCTCGATGTAAGTTAGCTTAAACTTTTTATTTTTTCTTTTTATATATTATAGTCAGTTAATAAATTTAAAATTTTTAATTTCAGTCTGATAGGCTCTCAACTAACCAAGCGGAAGTCCAACAAATTCATTTGTAATGCTTGCTTATACTACACAACACAAAAGGATTCTATGGAGCGGCATATCAATGGAGGTTGTCGCAAAAAAGTCTCTTCATTTCCCATTAATGGTGAGAATTTTCTAGAATTTAAAAACATACAACGATCTTTAGATGTACCTTTTGTAGTTTATGCTGATTTTGAATGTATTTTAGCAAATGTTAATAAGAAAATTGGGGATAATAGTGTACTGTTAGAAAGCATACCCCATATGCCTTTAGTTATTATGTTAAATGCACATTTGACTCTGATTTAGATGAGTTTGTAATTGGTGTTGGCCCAGATGCGGCTAAACAATTCGTAGCAATACGCGTAGCCGCATATGCCCCGTGGCCTACGTGACTCATCGCATGCACGTGGCGCCGGCGCGTGGCGTCGGCCCGATCACCGTTACTTTTCGGGCTTTTCTAGAAAGCGCCGGCGAAGAGCTTGAGCGGCGACAGCGAAGAGCATGAGTGGCGAAAGCGAAGAGCATGATCGTGAGTGGCGAAATGGTTGAACGGCGAAACGGGCGAAACGAGTGAGCGGCGAGTATTGGTATAGGCCAGGTGGCGCTGTAAAGAAATGAACTAGCTCTACCTAATGGTTCAGAGTCATTTGCACTTAAAAATAATATATTTGCCCTTTCATAGGGTGCTAAGGAACTTAATTCTAATAATGTTGTACATGGCTTAGGACTATGGCGGTATGAAGAAATAAACGTGTCGTGTGAACCTTATCGCTATCGATAGGTGTTGTGTCAATAACTTCGTCACAATATGGAATAAAGAAAAAAATATAAAAATGGAAGAAAACATGATTAAAAATAAAAGCAACCAAAGTGCACCAGAGTGGCAAGTGTTAGGGGTATCCGAACTGAGTGTAGTGTAAAAGATAGGGCGTACACATTGGGCTATGCCAAATGACGGTTCCGTTCAGAATCTATCCCTATTCGGATTTGCCGAACATAACGACCCCTTGTGTACGTTTCCGTACTCCCTTCCCAGTCTTGTATGATGTAAATGTGATCGTTTTTGTGCCGTGAATGTCCTCGTGTTGTTCTACTAACCCATAATCCGTAGTTAGTCCATGTGAGACAGGATTCCGGGTCAATCCCTTTCCTGGCTTGCTGATCCCCTTTCTCCGCCTCAGTATAGATTAAGTAGTATATCCCAGTTCTCTCCAGTCGCTAGGTCAATCCTCGTCTAGAGATCCAGTCCGTAGTTTTAGTCAACCCGTAGCTGGGGTGATTCGAATCTCTGTCCGGGTGAATTCCTAGGAGATATCGATCATCATTCCTCCCTCAGCTAGATATGACCTTCGGCTGCTAGGTGTACACCTTGGCCGAGGCTTTAGACCCCCTTCTCAACTAAGAACTAATTATTATATGTATCGTATTGATCTTGTCTTGTATGTATCCTTCCCTTTTCCCCATTTCTATGTGGTCCGATCTAAAATCTTAAGCCCTCCTATAATCTCGAGTCTCGGTATCTTTACAAATATTTTTGTAAGGAGGCCCTGGGGAGACTGAGATTTGTATCCCAGCTGAGAAAAACTTCCTTACAGATGGCGCCCGAGCAGGGACTCGAGATTTCAGATAACATTTTAATTTACATAAATATACATATGTCTATAATTTGATTTAAGAAGACTAACATCAATGTGGATTAAAAACCCACCGTAACCAAAGATCGACCCAAGCACAAGTGTCTAATAATTCGGCAGTGGACGAATATTTAATATTCCCGCGGATTATTTTTGTAAGGAGGCCCTGGGGAGACTGAGATATGTATCCCAGCTGAGAAAAACTTTATTGCAGATGGCGCCCGAGCAGGGACCCGAGATTTTAGATAACATTTTAATTTACATAAATATACATATGTCTATAATTTTTTTTAAGAAGACTAACATCAGGTGTGGATTAAAAACCCACCATAACCAAAGATCGACCCAAACATATGTGTCTAATGATTCGGCAGTGGACGAATATTAAATATTGCCGCGGATTATTTTTCGTATCCCCTCGTTTTCATTTTTTTGTGGATCAGACGATCCTGCATAAGGATTGGTCAAACGACCCATCAAAAATATAATATTGTGTCATCGTTTTTTATGTGGGGTTGCTACCAATTCCTACGCCCTAAGAACCCAAAACCACACTTAGTCATCGATAGAACTCTCTCTAGGACCTTTGATATAACCCATTAGCAGTAGAATCAAAGATCACAAGCACAGTAGAATCAACGACAGAACCCCAAGATCACAGTTAGTCACCAATAGAACTTTCGCTAGGACCCTTGACAGAATTCGATTCGCAATAGAATCAACGGCAAGCACGGTCGAATCAATCAGAACCCAATAGCTCAGTTAGTCATCGATAGAACTCCCGCTAGGATTGTGGATATAACTTATTCAGCAGTAGAATCTAGACCATCAGAACGGTAGAATCACCGACAGAACCCAAAGTTAGTATTTTTAAGATAATTTTAAACCCAGGACACATGGTTCCTTTTGACTATTCATTTGCACAAAATCTCGCCCAAGTTGTATCACCGCCGGTTCGCCTGTGGGATTTCTCTCGACACAGTGAGCACCTCGTGTCGACGAAACTATCTATTCTTCCTCTCAGATACAGATATCCAGACGTGGCTTGTATACAAAAGCCAGCCCTCGAGAACATCGAGAGTCTAACCTACACCACCGTCGAGTGAACATCGAGCAGTCTATCCTACGCCACCGTCGAGTGAGTTGTCCCGCTTACACAAAGTCAAAGGATACAGGACTTAACCCCAAGGATCATCGCTTCAAGGATAATCATCTCGCATTCAAGGATCATCTCAGACCAACCTGAGGATTACAGTTGACAACTTAAGGATCAGCGTAGCACCGTAACAAATTCATTCATCATTTCAAAAGTCAAGGACCATTCGCTTCACCCACCAGAGATAATTTCACGCTTGGCAACCCTTGAAGGACAATACGGAGCTGTGGCCACCGTTGACAAGGGACTCGACTTGAAAGCCCGATCTCGACCAGTCTCGCCGTCCAGCGTTGGCGATACCGCGAAGGAAGCACACATGGAGTCACTTCGAGATTTTGTGCCCGAAGCAAAACCATTAGCACTGACGTCTTCCTTGTCCAAGTCAACGGACCTTATCCTGGAAGTACCACAGAAGCACAAGACGACGCCCATCGAACCATGTCCACCACATAGAATCAATCAGGCGGTGATGGCGGAAAATATTGCCCGAGAGTCAAGCGAAAGCAGCGCAACCACTCCCTCGAGTGCTTCGGTTTGACAAGGGTCGTGTTCTAGCCCAAGTCAAACTGAATGGAACGACTGCTGTCGCAACGCTGGACAGTGGTGCAACGCGATGCTTCATCAGTGAACACCTAGCTTCACAAGTGACATCGACAGCCAGCCTGACCGGAGTCAGTGCCTCCATCAACCTAGCAGACGGATCGCTCAAAGATATCACTCAGGCTTTACTAATAAAAGTAGAGTTGGGTGCAAGAGTCGCTGAGGTACCTTTGCACATCTTGCCTAATCTAATGGACCATTACTCAGGATGGATTACTCGGGACGGACTTCCTGAAGAAAATTGGAACGACAATCGAATGTGGAACTACCGACTGACTCTGGAAGACTTTGTCTCATCGATAAACATGTCTGTTACGCTACAAGAACCTAAGAAGCTTACTACAACTGAAGGAAACGTCTCCAGAAGTTCTACCTTTCCTCAACCTTGTGCTTAAGCTATCAGCAAAAAGTGACTGTAGAACCCGTGAGGAATATCTCAAGCCCAGCCGCAATTACATCGGAGATAGCGCATCCAGCTATCGCATCCTCGGAGGTGGAGCCACCCGCCCGAAGATGACATCTTGCTTGGCAAACGGTGATGCATCGACACGCCAAACATAAAACATAAAAAAAAAACATAAAAAACATAAAAACATAAAACAAAAAAAAACATAACATAAAAAACATAAAACATAAAAACATAAAAAAATTAATAAAAGTGCCGGCAACTCAACAATTAACTAAAAAGGTACAAGCAACCACAAACACATAAACAAATTGAATAAAGTAAATAGGTAAAGAGATGTACATATATTAAATTTCTTTTAAATGCTATCTCGCTCACTCTTATGTGGAAACGAGCACTTTAGCACCCCCCGACCAAATCCGTGATTTCCAGCGTATGCTATCTCGCTCTTTTTTGCGTGCATTTGCCTTGCAACGCTTTGAGTGAAAAACGTTTCTATGTATAACTCGCCCATTTTTATTCCGATTCTTGTGATATTTGGTGGGATGATAGATATACGTGACATGTATTGTGTGCCAAATTAAATTACGATGCGATAAATATTTCGGGTGAAAATCGAATTTTTCGAATTTCGGGGGCGGAGGGAGGCGTGGAAAAAATTTAGAACAAACTTGGTCTGCGTGCATACTGCACGCATCTAATGTCCAAATCCGATAGCTCTATCTTTTATAGTTCCCGAGATATGGAGGCTCAAAATATTGTTTTTCAAATAGCAGGGGCAGAAGGGGGCGGGGCGAAAAAAAAACTAGATCTGCCTGCAGAGCAAACGGGTCTACATGCCAAGTTTGGTAACTCTAACTCTTATAGTCACCGAGATCTCGATGATCCTACAGACGGACAGAGGGACAGACTGGCAGACAGAAGGACATGTCTCAATCGACTCGGCTATTGATAATGATCAAGAATATATATATACTTTATACTTTCTATGAATGCATGGTATAAAAATTGGTGATTTTGAGAAACTGAATGCCACTATAAGCGTAAATGCTTTTGCCTATCAGGATAACAGTGTTGTCGGACCTTACTACACAGCTGATTAAAGATGTCTCGATGTAAGTTAGCTTAAACTTTTTATTTTTTTCTTTTTATATATTATAGTCAGTTAATAAATTTAAAATTTTTAATTTCAGTCTGATAGGCTCTCAACTAACCAACAAATTCATTTGTAATGCTTGCTTATACTACACAACACAAAAGGATTCTATGGAGCGGCATATCAATGGAGGTTGTCGCAAAAAAGTCTCTTCATTTCCCATTAATGGTGAGAATTTTCTAGAATTTAAAAACATACAACGATCTTTAGATGTACCTTTTGTAGTTTATGCTGATTTTGAATGTATTTTAGCAAATGTTAATAAGAAAATTGGGGATAATACTGTACTGTTAGAAAGCATACCCCATATGCCTTTAGTTATTATGTTAAATGCACATTTGACTCTGATTTAGATGAGTTTGTAATTGGTGTTGGCCCAGATGCGGCTAAACAATTCGTAGATTCAATTGTTAGTAAGGCCAAAGATTTATACAAACGACATTTGGGTAAAATTATTCAAATGAATTTAACTGAAGATGAAAAATCTTCTTTCAATGCAGCGCGTTCATGTCACATTTGCAGCAAACCTTTTTCGTTTGAAGATTATAAGGTTCGTGATCACGAACACCTTACGGGAAAATATAGAGGAGCAGCTCATAACATTTGTAACTTGAGATATCAAGTTCCTAAGTTTTTGCTATATTTTTTCATAATTTCTCAAAGTATGACTCACACTTATTTATAAATAAAGTAAGTAAGACGCCGGGCCGACTTGGATATACCATGCATCAGGGGAAAACAAATTACCTTGAGTTTATAAAACTTATTTCATATATTAAATTTCTTTCGTATGCGCGATTTCTAACATATGCTATCTCGCTCATTCTTATGTGTGTGCACTTTAGCGCCCCACCGGCAAAAATCGCCCTTGCACCGCTTTGAGTGCAAAACGTTTCAATGCATAACTCGGCCATTTTTGGTGGAATGATAGATGTCCATAACATATATAAGTGTGCCGAATTAAATTCCGATACGATAAATATTGAGGGAGAAAATCACTTTTTGTTAAATTCCGGAGGCGGAAGGGGGCGTGGCAAAAAAAATTTAGTGGAATGCTAGATGTTCATAAGATCCATGAGTGTGCCAAATTAAATTACGATACGATGAATATTACGGGAGAAAATCACTTTTTATTAAATTCTGGAGGCGGAAGGGGGCGTGGCAAAAAAAAACATAAACTTGGTCTGCGCCAAGACTACACGAGTCTACATTCTAAATTTGGTAAATTTGGTAGTTGCTGAGATCTCTGCACTCTTACGGACGGACGGACGGACGGACAGACGGACGGACAGACGGACATGGCTCTATCAATTTCTCTTCTCATGCTGATCAAGAATATATATACTTTATAGGGTCGGAAAAGCTTCCTTCTCCCTGTTACATACATTTTGGCGACTTTAATATACCATTTCATCCTATGGATGCATGGTATAAAAATTTTCTTTTCGGTTTACCGCTACAAAACACAAAACGAAAAAATTAGTGATGACAAATATATATAAAACCGAAAAAAAGCGCTAACTTGACAAGCATTAAAACCTGTGTAATTTCCTTCGTCCCCAGTTATTTTTAATCTGCGCAAATAATTGTTATATGTGAAGTTTTCGTGCTCGTGAAAATTTTGTCCATATTATAGTTATAGACGGCCTGCCGCCCTTTGTGTCCTATGTATATATACGCTTATACATAAGGAACACACACACATACATATACTCCCGGTGTGCAGCGAGAAAAAAAATAAAAGAAAATGGAGTACGAAGATTGCGCGCTTTCTCCAATAAAAAAAGTAAAAGAAAAAGCGGGAAATGGAGAAATGGCGCCAAATGATGAATTAAGCGGGAATTTCTCAAGATATAACGCAACTAGCACCCAAAAAAAAGAAATAAATCGCGACCCAAGAACTATTGACAAAGGATTATTTATTAAAAAAGAAATTCCCGACAACTACAACTATAAACAAAAAAGTGCAATAAACTATGACGAGATAATTTCAATTAACACTACGGTGGTGGAAAAATCGTGTGTGGACACAGTGAGCCCGGTCCTCTCTGCTGGCCAATCAATCTGTAGCACTAATTCAACCCAAAAAGCCCCGTCCCTCACCAGATGCGAGGAATGGGTTAAAAAAGCTGCATTTCCCACACAGCAAGCTACGACAGCGTCCAGCGCACCTGTGAATACGATTAAAAAAAAAATTTAAAAATAAATTCCGTTCACAAAGTAACAATTCCACAACTTAAAACGACATTTAAAAGACCGGGAACAACAATAGCGGGAGAACTAAAAAGACAAGCAAACGCGCATAAACCGGACTACAAAATTACGAATTACAAACCAACAATTAATTCTAAAAAATCAAAATTAAAAAACAAGAAGAAAAAATATAATGTGAGCTCCAGCAGCAGCTACGACGCTATGGATGTCGACGCGCACGATGCCTCCATTTCGGAGGGAGATGATTCAGAGGCTTCAGTCGCATCACAGCAGCTGCAGCAGACACAGGCTCCAGCAGTCAGCCTACAACAGGGTACAAATGGCCAAACAAAAGGGCCCACACAGGTACCTGAAACACAACAAAAAGCTTTAACACCAAAAATCAAAATATCGACCATTTGTATTGACGCTGCTACTGACCTTAACCTCTTGACGAACCTCCTAAACACAGAAAATCTAAAAAATAAAATAAAATTAGTCACGGATAACAACAATAAAAAATTACTCACCTGTGTTGATGTTAATTCATTCCAAGCAGCGCTAGAAATCCTAAAAGGAGAAAAAATAATAATGTATACTTACCAAAATAGAGATATGAGAGGATTCCGAATCATTATTAGAGGTCTAATACACACCACATCGTGCGAGTGGATTAAAAAAGAGATGAACAGAATAGGACACACGGTGCGCTACATCAGTCCTATGAAAAATGGCCGCACTAGAGTCCCCTACAACATTTTTGAGCTGGAACTAGAGCCACTTTCTGAAGACGAGAGCGCACAGGTCCTCCAAATTCGGCAATTGGGCCAGCAACAGGTCTCTATAGAAAGACGAAGAAGACGCATTTCACCTGTCCAATGCCACCGATGCCAAGCGTATGGACACTCTAAAAATTACTGCCATCGTCCATGCGTTTGTATGAAGTGTGCAGGTCCACACGAGACCAAGGACTGCAATTTTGCCAGAGTACCAGATCCAAAGTGCGCCAACTGTGCGAAAATTATTAAAAAATTTCCGCCACTAAATCAAAATGCAAAGCGAGCATACAAACGGCAATGGCAAACAGCTAAAAATCCAAGCGATGGAAGAAACAACAACTCAAACTGGAGAAGGCACACCTTTGCCACTGTGAGCCAATCTCAGCAGCAGCATAACTCCATCCAGGTGTCAAATCTGAAAAAAACAAACAAAAACATTAATAACATGCACAGCTTTAAAAATAAACGACAAAGGCAACAACAGCCTAAACTTAACAACGTGCAGCAGCAGCACCAACAGCAGCAGCACCAGCAGTACAGGCACCAGCACCAGTACAGCAATCATCAACAGCAGCAGCAAGCTCCAGCTCCACAGCCTGGATTAGCTGAACTACAAAATATGATGGAGATGATTAGAAAGTTGAACGAGCAAGTCAATACCCTCACCTTGACGGTACAGCAGCTCAGCTCCACACGCGCTCAACTGTAGAGCAGTGCCAAATCCTGGTTGCACTTGCACGTGCAACGCAGGTCCTACTCCAGTCCAGCTTTCGAAGATGCCTGCAAAGAAGAAAAGAACACAAATTAATAAGTATCAACGCCACTTGTGGCGATAATCTCTTTGTCTGCTCTTCAAACATTTCTTTCAGAAGGCTCACCTGCCAATTACACCGCTCCATAGCAAAAAGCACCAAGAAGAGGAAGAAAAAAAACCGTGCCACTTCCTTGGACTTTCCCATAATTTCTCTTCCCCACTGGCCTCCACTACACGCCGGACGACCACTAAGTGAAATCCAGACGTCTCAGGACACTCTATGTCCTTTTTCGTCCTTCAAGTGGATTTATTGGGTCAACCTGGCCGCACCTCCACTCCAGCATACAGTTGCTACGCCTTGTTACAACACATCTGGGCTGCATCTACTCCTGTTACTGGCCTGCAGACAAAATAAGAGAAGGAAGAAGAAGAAAAAAACACTGCCACTTCCTTGGACTTTTCCAAAATTACTCACCTGGAATGCCCTCCATTACACGTCGGACGGCCACAAAATGAACCTTAGATGTCTCAGGACATCCTTAGTCCTTTTTCGTCCTGGTCGTCCAATTTGGTCCCAATTGGCCAACACCAAGCCTACTCCTCAGTACCTGCAAATTGAAAACTAATAAGACGAAGTTGACTATCACACCACTTGACGACTCTACCTTGGATCCTTCCTCTAGTCCTGCCAATAGTCCACAATCGTACCTGAAAAAGAAGGAAAACAATTAATAAAATGAAGCGCTGGAATTACTCACCTGTGACACTCATACTTACCGACAATGCGATTGCTGCTCCAATACTCACCTGCTACTCCATCCTGACGACCGATCCAACTCGCAACACTGATGTCCAGACTCCAGATGACATGCAAATAGATAATAAGCATAATATTAATTAATTTTCTAATAATATTTGTAAGTTAGTCAATTGTTTACATTTGGCCCATAGTGATGGGACATAATCCCACTATCCCTACTTAGCAGTATTTGTCGTGCCCAACTAAAAATCAACCCTGCAAATTAATAGTGGGAACCCAAAATAGGGCATATGCGACCTCTAATCACCCTACCTGAAAAAAAGAGAAAATTAATAAGGGAGAAATCAAAATATTATATTAACATTCCAAATAGTCCTAATAATCAAATTTAATCAATTAAGCACTGTATATCTTTTAAAGAAAAAATTTTTTGTATATTTATTAAGCATAATATTGTTGTAGGACTCATAATGAGATCCATATTTACTCAAAAAAATTTGTAAAGACCTATGTTAAGGTAAAAACAAATAAAAATGCCTCGCAACAATCAGTTGCTTGGCAAACGGTGATGCATCGACACACCAAACATAAACTTAAAAATAATATATTTGCCCTTTCATAGGGTGCTAAGGAACTTAATTCTAATAATGTTGTACATGGCTTAGGACTATGGGGGTATGAAGAAATAAACGTGTCGTGTGAGCCTTATCGCTATCGATGGGTGATGTGTCGATAACTTCGTCACAATATGGAATAAAGAAAAAAATATAAAAATGGAAGAAAACATGATTAAAAACAAAAGCAACCAAAGTGCCCCAGAGTGGCAAGTGTTAGGGGTATCCGAACTGAGTGTAGTGTAAAAGATAGGGCGTACACATTGGGCTATGCCAAATGACGGTTCCGTTCAGAATCTATCCCTCTTCGGATTTGCCGAACATAACGACCCCTTGTGTACGCTCCCGTACTCCCTTCCCAGTCTTGTGTGATGTAAATGTGATCGTTTTTTGTGCCGTGAATGTCCTTGTGTTGTTCTACTAACCCGTAATCCGTAGTTAGTCCATGTGAGACAGGATTCCGGGTCAATCCCTTTCCTGGCTTGCTGATCCCCTTTCCCCGCCTCAGTATAGATTAAGTAGTATATCCCGGTTCTCTCCAGTCGCTAGGTCAATCCTCGTCTAGAGATCCAGTCCGTAGTTTTAGTCGACCCGTAGCTGGGGTGATTCGAATCTCTGTCCGGGTGAATTCCTAGGAGATATTGATCATCATTCCTCCCTCAGCTAGATATGACCTTCGGCTGCTAGGTGTACACCTTGGCCGAGGCTTCAGACCCCCTTCTCAACTAAGAACTAATTATTATATGTATCGTATTGATGTTGTCTTGTATGTATCCCTTCTTTTTCCCCATTTTTATGTGTTGTGGTCCGATCTAATATCTTAAGCCCTCCTATAATCTCGAGTCTCGGTATCTTTACAAATATTTTTGTAAGGAGGCCCTGGGGAGACTCATTTCACTCGTTGAAGAAGACGGACGTGTTTTTTTTACGCTTATAAACTTTTATTTTTTTCCTCGCGACATAAAATTCTTAAATTTCTTAATATTCAATTCGGCATAGTTGTAATAATTTCCGATTTTTTAGTTCCATTTCGCGTTTTGGTTTTTTTGGTTGTTTACTTGTGCAAACGCAAAATCAAATTTTAACAAAACGTTTATTAACATACAACAAAATCTCCCTTGGCGGTGTTGTTGTTTTTGTTAATTCTTTTGCTCTTGCGTTTTAACATCTTTCCGTTACAACTTACTCTCGCGCCTACGCGTACAAATTGTTGTTGCATGTGTTCAATTTGGCGCGCTCTCCCGCTCTTTCCTGTTATTTATTGTTCGCGCTCTCGTCTATTCCTTTCTCGCGTCTGAGTGATACGTGCTTTCGTTTTGTGCTTTTGTTTGTAAGCTTTAAATATATTAACCCTTGTGCTCTGATCTGGTCAGTATATTTATATTTATACCCTTGCAAAAAGGGTATATTAATTTTGGTCAGAAGTGTGCAACGCATAGAAGGAGTCATCTCCGACCATATAAAGTATATATATTCTTGATCAGCATGACAAGACGAGTTCAAATCCGTTTGTCCGTCTGTCTGTCCGTCTGTCCGTCTGTCCGGCTGTCCGTCTGTCCGTCTGTCTGGATCAACAGCTTCTCCTCCTAAACCGCTATAGCTACAGAGCTGCAATTTTGCACGAAGTCTTGTATATACTGCAGGCATTGTATATCTCGGATTCATCCGGATCGGACAACTATATCATATAGCTCCCATAGAACCCGTCGGTCGAAAATAGAGTTTTAGATCAATAACTTTGTTGTTTTTCATCTGATTGTTATAAAACTTAACATTTGACAGTTTACTATACATCTATACGTCCGTGCCAAATTTGATCAAGATCGGACTACTATATCATATAGCTCCCATAGGAACAATCGGACCAAATATAGTTTTGCTTCTAAAAACTTTTTTTGTTTCTGTTGCGATTATCACCAAACTTAGCAAATAACATTTGCACATAATAAATTATAATCCTGCCAAATTTGATCAAAATCGGATTACTATTTGATATAGCTGTCATACAAACAGATGGAAAAATTGCATGCTGCAGCATACATATATCTACATACATACATGCATATGCGTGCGTGCCGTGCTATAGCGTGTAGATAAGGGTTTTTACACAAAAACCCTTTCCATTTTGCGATCTCCATTTAGGGATTGAGTAACGCATGAACTTGCAAGGGTATACAAACTTCGGCATGGTCGAAGTTAGCTCGGCCTTCTGGTATTTTAAAACTTAGGACAAACAAACATTGACAAACATATTGGGATAGGAAGAAAAACAGAACGTAGAATGGGAGATTGATGTATTTTTTAGTTTTTCCTCATCTTCTATGTTTTTTGCATAATTTGGTGTACATTTTATTGTAGAGCTGTTATTGCTAATTGCATTTTGGATGGAATTGATAAATCATCATCTATTCCTGCTATTATTTCAATGAGAGTAGAATGTAGTCTTTCTATGTCTGCATTTCCTGTATGTGAATTTGGCTTTGTATAATGGATTTCTATTTGTTCTTGGTTTAAGTATTGTTTTATCTGTTCTGATCGAAATTCATTATCCATTATTATTTTATGTGGCTTATTGAATTTGGCAAAGTGTTCAATCATAATTTCCATTTTAGTTTTCCAGTTTCTATCTGTTATATTACTGCGAATTTTGTGAGCTTGTTTTATATTATTTTCTTTAATTTATGACCTTAAGCCGATTTAATAAATATTAAAAAACCAAGGTCGATATAAAAACAAAAACAATAGTCAATTAACGAAAGCGGAGGGCCCGCCGGTTACTTATATTATCAGATATTATATCAAAATCTGTTTACATATACTGTAAAACAAAACTTGAAAGAAGTTATTATTTTTATTTTATGTGCAGTACAATATACTGTATATAAAATAACGTGTCGGTTTGGTGAGTTTGAACGATGCTTCTTACACTAAGCTGTGACGTCTTTCGGGAATGCAAACAATAAGTGAACTCTGGAGTTGTATGCTGTGCCTCCTTTTTTCGCTTCATCTAGTTGCAATTCCCAACTAGTTTTAGCGTTGAAGTAGTGGTATGGCCTTACAATTCTAGGGTCGTTAGCGAAGTCTGCTGATGATAGAACTTGGTGGTTCTTGAAATAGCTATACAGACAACCTGCTCACTTTTTGTTTGCTTCCAATAAATGCTCTTAAGCCCGATTTAATAAATATCTTTAATTTATTTAAAAAAAAAAAAATTATAATGTCTGTCTGCTCCAAAAGAAACTGCAAAGTTTCCACCGAGGCTAAAGATTGTCATGATTATATCTTCTGTTGGTTGTGTGAGAATCCCGTACATGTGAAGTGTGCGGGTCTCACGCCGAAGATTCATGACACTATTAAAATCGGTGGAGGCTTGAAGTATGGATGTGATTCTTGCTGCGGTATCGAGAATGAGATGGGGACTTTTGTGAAGCGGACTAGAGATGGCTTTACCACTCTGAGAGCTGGTTTTAATAAACTCCAAGCGGAGTTTATGTCGTTGGAGGCTCAGTTTAGTAGCCTAAAGCTATTAAATGAGTCGCCTAAACGGAAAAAGACCACTCCTCGAAGTGCATCTCATGCTCCGCCGGCGTCTCTTCTCGTCCCTGGCGGGTCTCATGCCATATCTTCACCCAGTAATCAGCGCCTAATATCGTTTACTCCCATATCGCCTGGTAATAACCTCGCATCTAATGCGAAATAGGCGTAGTATCCGATTTGTCCGGGCAATCTTCCAATCGAATGGAAATTGCCGATAGTTTTATCATAGGAGGCCCTGTTAGTGGCTTTGCTGCGTCAGCAGTTGCAACTCCCAATGTTGCAGCTGCTGTTGTAGCACAGCCGCCGAGAAACATGTATTTGTTTCTAGGCTTGCCACTGGAGTCACATCTGATGGTGTTATAGCCTATATTCGGTCTGTGGTTAAAAACCCGAATGTTGCAGTGGAAAAGTTTAAATTTTCGTATGTCCGTGTTTCATTTTCGTTCGCCCGTTCGTCATTTAAAATAAGTGTCTCTGCCAACAGTTTGACACTATATGTCATATTTTTGGCCAGAGCACATTATAGTTTAAGAATATACTGTGATAAAGAAAAATCGGCCACCGATTCGCCTGCAAAGTTCTGCTCAAGCTACTAATACTGTTTCGGGCACACCAGCATCTGCTGGTGTGTCAAAGAACTAGATTCGTCCCTCAATCTGGGTTACCAGAATGTGAGAGGACTGAAATCAAAACATACTCTTTTTCCGCCTACATCACTTGTTCTTATAGTCCACCGCAGTCTGACATGGTGGCTTATTTAAATCACTTAGAGGCAATTCGATCTGTCTCTGCTTTAACTTCTAATCTTGATATTCTCATTGTTCTAAGTGATTTTAATTTACCTTCTATAGCATGGTCCCTTGCGGATGAGTCTACTATACTGTTGCCTTTCACGTCACATGACTTTGTTGACGGCCTTCTTGAGATGTCTCTATCTCAAGTCAATTCAGTGCGTAATATAAATGGAAGATCATTAGATCTGATATTTGTACTTGATCCTTCCAATTGTGCTGTTTCCAGGATTGAACCTTTTGTTCTTCCGGAAGATAAATTTCATCCTACTTTAAATTTAACAATTGATCTACCTTTTCTTCCACCACTACTTCGTGCTAATATGATACCTCCAACCCTCCATCTGTTTCGTAAAACAGATTTTTCTAATCTTAATGATTTCATTCTTGCTACGGATTGGTCTTATCTGTACAATTGTATAGACATGGACTCAGCTATTTCTTTCTTTTATAGTACACTTGATTCACTTTTTAATAATTGTGTTCCTCTCAAGAGGCAGGTGATTTCTAATAAGCCTTCTTGGTTCTCTCGGGAGTTATCCAACTTGAAAAATGTAAAGTCAAGATGCTATAAGAAGTTTAAAAAACTCGCCGTTCGTCTGATTTCATTCTGTATTCTGTTGCTCGCTCGAGATTTATGGTCCTTAATATGCAATCTTAACAATTTCGAGTCTTGGTGCCGGCTCAACTTGTTAAACCTCAATACTACTAAGTGTAAAGTAATGACTTTTCATAGAACTTCTCCTCAACTGGTAACCTATTTTCTTAATTTTCATAGTCCATTGGAACATATAACTGAGATGAATGATTTAGGTGTGCTTATGGACAGCAAACTAACTTTTAATACCCACATTTCCAACATGGTCGGTAAAGCAATGGGTGCTCTTGGTTTTATAAAGCGGTGGTCGAAGGAATTCACCGACCCATATATAACCAAGATTCTCTTCACATCACTTGTACGGCCTATTCTAGAGTACGGTTCTTGTGTATGGCCGCCTCAGTATGAGACGCACCAATCTAGAATAGAATCTGTACAGAAACAATTTGCCTTCGTACTCCAGTAGACTTCTTTTGATTAACCTTCCTTCTCTCATTAACCGTAGAATTATGCTTGGTGGAATCTTTATGCGCAAGCTTTTGAATGGTGATATAGATTCGCCTGAGTTATTATCTCAGGTTAATCTATCTGTTCCATGTAGACCTACCAGAAACTTTATTCCTTTATCTTTGACTCGCTGTACTACTAACTATGCTTTGCATGAACCCTTTCGTGTCCTTTGTGCTGACTACAATCGGTTGTACCGAGCGATCAGCACAGAGTCCTCTCTTCCTATACTAAAAACGTCTATTTTATGTTACTTAGCTAATAATTGGCCTTAGTTATTCGATTTTATGTTTCTTGTCTTCGTCCACGCGATAACGAAACGCAGCTCACGAGCAAGTCTTTCAAGCTCTACTGTCAACGCTCGGGAGTCAAACTACAGTACACCGCCCCATACACACCTCAGCAGAATCCCACGGAACGTGCTAATCGCACAGTGAAGACGATGATCGCGCAGTACCTAGAAGCTGTTCAAAACACATGGGACCAGTTGCTACCGCAATTCACTCTGGCGATCAACTCCAGCGTGTGCGACTCTACGTGATTTACTCCAGCGTTTCTCGAACTGGGTCGACCACCTCGTATACCCCGAGCCTTATATGACGAAGTCAACCATAACTCCGTAATACCTTCATGGACCCCGGAAGAACGCCTGAAAAGAATGGCAGATGTGTATCAATTGGCGGGTCTCAAGATGCAGCAATCCTCACTCGAACAAAGTCGACATTATGACCTTAGGCGTCGGTAATGGCGCCCTACTCTGGGTTCGCTCGTGTTGCTTCGATAGCATCACCTCTCCAAAGCTGCAGATAGCTTCGCTGCTAAGCTAGCTGCAAAATTCGAAGTACGTTCGACTACAAGAGACCGACCAGTCAACCGAGAAGACGGGAGGACCTCAAGAGGAAGATTGACAAGTTCACAAGGGCCACTTGCTGGAGGTATAACCTCCTAACGTCCTTGCCTCCGTAGGGGGGATCTTCGCCATTATCCAAATCCGTAACTCATAACACTATTAAATTTAAATTACATTGTTAGAACCTTAGAATTTTTATAAACCACACAGATAGGGTCATAGGGGTGTAAGATTACTGGTCAGAGTCCTTAAACTTATCTTTCACACAGTATGACGTCGCAGCCGTATTCATCCGATGAAATGAGAACCATCGTCAAGGAGTTGATCGCCAACTGAAAGGAAGAGTTCCAAGCGAGTCCGTCCCCCATCAATCGGGATCCTCGTCGACAGAGGTCCCTCAATGCTCCAGCAGACCCGACCTCCCACTCTGGGATGATACTCCCCGAGTCCCCGGATCCGTCGGTGGGCCGCCGGTGAGCACCCGGTCTATTGACGACGGAAATCCAGCTATATGCTGTCGGATAACGGACGCGTCGTAGCCGGCCACCATCAACGCGATTGAAGAATGGCCTCGCTTTCCCCAATTGGAGACTGTTGCCCATTTTGACCCTGGCCAGTTTTCGGGATATGGTGGATGGATCACTACGACCCCAAGCGTTCAGTCGACTCCGACGCCCCCATCCTGCCAGGCTGTACTGCTTCCTGAACGGTTTCCGTCGCCACCGTCACCGACGTCTCCACAGTCCCCGCCGTCTCCGCCTTCCGTGGGGGTGTACCCTAGGTGAAGCGATACTCGGATGGCCGGGAACACCACCCTTCAGTGTTCCATAAAACATAAAATTCTTAAGTTTCTTAATATTCAATTCGGCATAGTTGCAATAATTTCCGATTTTTATACCATGCATTCATAGAATGAAATGGTATATTAAAGTCGCCAAAATGCATGTAACAGGGAGAAGGAAGCTTCCCCGACCCTATAAAGTATATATATTCTTGATCAGTATCAATAGCCGAGTGGATGGAGACATGTCCGTCTGTCTGTCCGTCTGTCCGTCTGTAGGATCATCGAGATCTCGGAGACTATAAGAGCTAGAGCTACCAAACTTCCGGCCCCTTCCGCCCCTGCTATTTGAAAAACAATATTTTTAGCCTCCATATCTCGGGAACTATAAAAGATAGAGCTATCGGATTTGGACATTCGATTTTCACCTGAATATTTATCGTATCGTAATTTAATTTGGCACACTACTACATGTCACGTATATCTATCATCCCACCAAATATCACAAGAATCGGAATAAAAATGGCCGAGTTATACATAGAAACGTTTTTTACTCATAGAGGTGCAAGGCAGATGCACGCGAAAAAGAGCGAAATCACAGATTTGGTCGGGGGGGCGCTAAAGTGCTCTTTTCCACATAGGAGTGAGCGAGACAGCATTTAAAAGAAATTTAATATACATCTCTTCACCTAATGCATGGTATGTCCAAGTCGGCCCGGCGACTTACTTACTTTATTTATTTCCATTTCGCCTTTTGGTTTTTTTGGTTGTTTACTTGTGCAAACGCAAAATCAAATTTTAACAAAACGTTTATTAACATACAACAAAATTTCCCTTGGCGGTGTTGTTGTTTTTGTTAATTCTTTTGCTCTTGCGTTTTAACATCTTTCCGTTACAACTTACTCTCGCGCCTACGCGTACAAATTGTTGTTGCATGTGTTCAATTTGGCGCGCTCTCCCGCTCTTTCCTGTTACTTATTGTTCACGCTCTCTTCTATTCCTTTCTCGCGTTTGAGTGATACGTGCTTTCGTTTTGTGCTTTTGTTTGTAAGCTTTAAATATATTAACCCTTGTGCTCAGATCTGCTCAGTATATTTATATTTTTATATTATTTTCTTTAATTTATGACCTTAAGCCGATTTAATAAATATTAAAAAACCAAGGTCGATATAAAAACAAAAACAATAGTCAATTAACGAAAGCGGAGGGCCCGCGGGTTACTTATATTATCAGATATTATATCAAAATCTGTTTACATATACTGTAAAACAAAACTTGAAAGAAGTTATTATTTTGTATGCAGTACAATATACTGTATATAAAATAACGTGTCGGTTTGGTGAGTTTGAACGATGCTTCTTACACTAAGCTGTGACGTCTTTCGGGAATGCAAACAATAAGTGAACTCTGGAGTTGTATGCTGTGCCTCCTTTTTTCGCTTCATCTAGTTGCAATTCCCAACTAGTTTTAGCGTTGAAGTAGTGGTATGGCCTTACAATTCTAGGGTCGTTAGCGAAGTCTGCTGATGATAGAACTTGGTGGTTCTTGAAATAGCTATACAGACAACCTGCTCACTTTTTGTTTGCTTCCAATAAATGACCTTAAGCCCGATTTAATAAATATTAAAAAACCAAGGTCGATATAAAAACAAAAACAATAGTCAATTAACGAAAGCGGAGGGCCCGCCGGTTACTTATATTATCAGATATTAAATCAAAATCTGTTTACATATACTGTAAAACAAAACTTGAAAGAAGTTATTATTTTGTATGCAGTACAATATACTGTATATAAAATAACGTGTCGGTTTGGTGAGTTTGAACGATGCTTCTTACACTAAGCTGTGACGTCTTTCGGGAATGCAAACAATAAGTGAACTCTGGAGTTGTATGCTGTGCCTCCTTTTTTCGCTTCATCTAGTTGCAATTCCCAACTAGTTTTAGCGTTAAAGTAGTGGTATGGCCTTAAAATTCTAGGGTCGTTAGCGAAGTCTGCTGATGATAGAACTTGGTGGTTCTTGAAATAGCTATACAGACAATCTGCTCACTTTTTGTTTGCTTCCAATAAATGACCTTAAGCCCGATTTAATAAATATTAAAAAACCAAGGTCGATATAGAAACAAAATCAATAGTCAATTAACGAAAGCGGAGGGCCCGCCGGTTACTTATATTATCAGATATTATATCAAAATCTGTTTACATATACTGTAAAGCAAAACTTGAAAGTAGTTATTATTTTGTATGCAGTACAATATACTGTATATAAAATAACGTGTCGGTTTGGTGAGTTTGAACGATGCTTCTTACACTAAGCTGTGACGTCTTTCGGGAATGCAAACAATAAGTGAACTCTGGAGTTGTATGCTGTGCCTCCTTTTTTCGCTTCATCTAGTTGCAATTCCCAACTAGTTTTAGCGTTGAAGTAGTGGTATGGCCTTACAATTCTAGGGTCGTTAGCGAAGTCTGCTGATGATAGAACTTGGTGGTCCTTGAAATAGCTATACAGACAACCTGCTCACTTTTTGTTTGCTTCCAATAAATGACCTTAAGCCCGATTTAATAAATATTAAAAAACCAAGGTCGATATAAAAACAAAAACAATTCCCAACTAGTTTTAGCGTTGAAGTAGTGGTATGGCCTTACAATTCTAGGGTCGTTAGCGAAGTCTGCTGATGATAGAACTTTGTGGTTCTTGAAATAGCTATACAGACAATTTGCTCACTTTTTGTTTGCTTCCAATAAATGCTCTTAAGCCCGATTTATTAAATATCTTTAATTTATTTAAAAAAAAAAAAATTATAATGTCTGTCTGTTCCAAAAGAAACTGCAAAGTTTCCACCGAGGCTAAAGATTGTCATGATTATATCTTCTGTTGGTTGTGTGAGAATCCCGTACATGTGAAGTGTGAAGTGACACTATTAAAATCGGTGGAGGCTTGAAATATGGATGTGATTCTTGCTGCGGTATCGAGAATGAGATGCGGACTTTTATGAAGCGGACTAGAGATGGCTTTACCACTCTGTGGGCTGGTTTTAATAAACTCCAAGCGGAGTTTATGTCGTTGGAGGCTCAGTTTAGTAGCCTAAAGCTATTAAATGAGTCGCCTAAACGTATGCCCGTGACATTTCGTCATTTAAAATAAGTGTCTCTGCCAACAGTTTGACACTATATGTCATATTTTTGGCCGGAGCACATTATAGTTTAAGAATATACTGTGATAAAGAAAAATCGGCCATCGATTCGCCTGCAAAGTTCTGCTCAAGCTACTAATACTGTATCGGGCACACCAGCATCTGCTGGTGTGTCAAAAAACTAGATTCGTCCCTCAATCTGGGTTATCAGAATGTGAGAGGACTGAAATCAAAACATACTCTTTTTCCGCCTACATCACTTGTTCTTATATTCCACCGCAGTCTGACATGGTGGCTTATTTAAATCACTTAGAGGCAATTCGATCTGTCTCTGCTTTAACTTCTAATCTTGATATTCTCATTGTTCTAAGTGATTTTAATTTACCTTCTATAGCATGGTCCCTTGCGGATGAGTCTACTATACTGTTGCCGTCCATGTCTCTATCTCAAGTCAATTCAGTGCGTAATATAAATGGAAGATCATTAGATCTGATATTTGTACTTGATCCTTCCAATTGTGCTGTTTCCAGGATTGAACCTTTTGTTCTTCCGGAAGATAAATTTCATCCTACTTTAAATTTAACAATTGATCTATGATTATGATTCATTCTTGCTACGGATTGGTCTTATCTGTACAATTGTATAGACATGGACTCAGCTATTCCTTTCTTTTATAGTACACTTGATTCACTTTTTAATAATTGTGTTCCTCTCAAGAGACAGGTGATTTCTAATAAGCCTCCTTGGTTCTCTCGGGAGTTATCCAACTTGAAAAATGTAAAGTCAAGATGCTATAAGAAGTTTAAAAAACTCGCCGTTCGTCTGATTTCATTCTGTATTCTGTTGCTCGCTCGAGATTTATGGTCCTTAATATGCAATGCTATAAGGGTTATCTACGGCGCTGCAAATGTCAGTTTTCTCGCGATCCTAAGCAATTTTATAACTTTGTCAATACTAAACGTAAGACATCAGTGCATCCGTCTTCCTTGTCGTTTGAAAATAATAAAGCTAACACTGATCAGGCAATTGCCGATATGTTTGCTGATTTTTTCAAGACTACCTACTCCTCAACGGAATATCATTCAAGACTTCCGTATCCTTATCAATTAAAAAAGTCTAACTGTATTTTTAATCCTGTGATTAATGAAAGTTCGCTTCTTAGCGCGCTTAATTTAGTGAAACCTGTGTATTCACCAGGACCTGATGGTATACCTGGTTGCGTACTCAGGTTTTGTGCAAATGCTTTATGTAAGCCAATTTTGAAGTTATTTTTGTTGTCTGTTGACTCGTCCTCCTTCCCAGCTATTTGGAAGGAATCATATATTATTCCTCTCCATAAAAATGGTAAAAAGTCCGAAGCTTCAAACTATAGGGGTATTTCCAAATTGTCTGCTATTCCTAAAGCTTTTGAAAAGATAATTACTACTCAATTGCCAATTATTTCGCCATCCCAACATGGGTTTGTAAAACGTAGATCCACTACCACTAACCTTTTAGAATTCACTTCTTTAACAATAAATGGATTTCGAAATGCAAAACAAACTGATGTCATATATACTGATTTCAGTAAGGCTTTTGATTCTGTTAATCATACGCTTTTGCTTATTAAGTTGAGCGACATTGGCTTTCCGCCAATTTTTCTCTGTTGGATTCGCGAGTATCTAACAAACAGAACACAGAAGGTACTTTTTAAGTCTTCCTTTTCCAGGGTAGTCATCTGTGCCCTCTGCTTTTTACACTCTTTATTAATGATCTTCCCTCAGTTATGATACATTCGCGTGTGCTTATGTATGCTGATGACGTTAAGCTTTGTTTTAGTTATATAGATATGATTTCGCCTGCTTGCTTACAAGCCGATCTTAACAATTTCGAGTCTTGGTGCCGGCTCAACTTGTTAAACCTCAATACTACTAAGAAATTTTATTCCTTTTTTTTCCAGAAATTTTATTCCTTTATCTTTGACTCTCTGTACTACTAACTATGCTTTGCATGAACCCTTTCGTGTCCTTTGTGCTGACTACAATCGGTTGTACCGAGCGATCAGCACAGAGTCCTCTCTTCCTATACTAAAAACGCCTATTTTATGTTACTTAGCTCATAATTAGCCTTAGCTATTCGATTTTTATACCCTTGCAAAAAGGGTATATTAATTTTGGTCAGAAGTGTGCAACGCATAGAAGGAGTCATCTCCGACCATATAAAGTATATATATTCTTGATCAGCATGACAAGACGAGTTCAAATCCGTTTGTCCGTCTGTCTGTCCGTCTGTCCGTCTGTCCGGCTGTCCGTCTGTCCGTCTGTCTGGATCAACAGCTTCTCCTCCTAAACCGCTATAGCTACAGAGCTGCAATTTTGCACGAAGTCTTGTATATACTGCAGGCATTGTATATCTCGGATTCATCCGGATCGGACAACTATATCATATAGCTCCCATAGAACCCGTCGGTCGAAAATAGAGTTTTAGATCAATAACTTTGTTGTTTTTCATCTGATTGTTATAAAACTTAACATTTGACAGTTTACTATACATCTATACGTCCGTGCCAAATTTGATCAAGATCGGACTACTATATCATATAGCTCCCATAGGAACAATCGGACCAAATATAGTTTTGCTTCTAAAAACTTTTTTGTTTCTGTTGCGATTATCACCAAACTTAGCAAATAACATTTGCACATAATAAATTATAATCCTGCCAAATTTGATCAAAATCGGATTACTATTTGATATAGCTGTCATACAAACAGATGGAAAAATTGCATGCTGCAGCATACATATATCTACATACATACATGCATATGCGTGCGTGCCGTGCTATAGCGTGTAGATAAGGGTTTTTACACAAAAACCCTTTCCATTTTGCGATCTCCATTTAGGGATTGAGTAACGCATGAACTTGCAAGGGTATACAAACTTCGGCATGGTCGAAGTTAGCTCGGCCTTCTGGTATTTTAAAACTTAGGACAAACAAACATTGACAAACATATTGGGATAGGAAGAAAAACAGAACGTAAAATGGGAGATTGATTTATTTTTTAGTTTTTCCTCATCTTCTATGTTTTTTGCATAATTTGGTGTACATTTTATTGTAGAGCTGTTATTGCTAATTGCATTTTGGATGGAATTGATAAATCATCATCTATTCCTGCTATTATTTCAATGAGAGTAGAATGTAGTCTTTCTATGTCTGCATTTCCTGTATGTGAATTTGGCTTTGTATAACGGATTTCTATTTGTTCTTGGTTTAAGTATTGTTTTATCTGTTCTGATCGAAATTCATTATCCATTATTATTTTATGTGGCTTATTGAATTTGGCAAAGTGTTCAATCATAATTTCCATTTTAGTTTTCCAGTTTCTATCTGTTATATTACTGCGAATTTTGTGAGCTTGTTTTTCTTGTCTTCGTCCACGCGATAACGTGTCGTACGTTATGCGACTGCGCCCCTCGGTCGGTTGGGCAAGAGGTGGGCGGAACGCCTGGGACTCGCGCGAACAGCTCTAGAGAAATCCTTTCGAGAAAGGATCATCGGACGATTTGGAACTATTTCTTCAGTGGTATGCGACAACGAAACGCAGTTCACGAGCAAGTCTTTCAAGCTCTACTGTCAACGCTCGGGAGTCAAACTACAGTACACCGCCCCATACATCCCACGGAACGTGCTAATCGCACAGTGAAGACGATGATCGCGCAGTACCTAGAAGCTGGGCAAAACACATGGGACCAGTTGCTACCGCAATTCACTCTGGCGATCAACTCCAGCGTGTGCGACTCCACGTGATTTACTCCAGCGTTTCTCGTACTGGGTCGAGCACCTCGTATACCCCGAGCCTTATATGACGAAGTCAACCAAAACTCCGTAATACCTTCATGGACCCCGGAAGAACGCCTGAAAAGAATGGCAGATGTGTATCAATTGGCGGGTCTCAAGATGCAGCAATCCTCCCTCGAACAAAGTCGACATTATGACCTTAGGCGTCGGGAATGGCGCCCTACTCGCTCGTGTTGCTTCGATAGCATCACCTCTCCAAAGCTGCAGATGGCTTCGCTGCTAAGCTAGCTGCGAAATTCGAAGTACGTTCGACTACAAGAGACCGACCAGGCAACCGAGAAGACGGCAGGACCTCAAGAGGAAGATTGACAAGTTCACAAGGGCCACTTGCTGGAGGTATAACCTCCCAACGTCCTTGCCTCCGTAGGGGGGATCTTCGCCATTATCCAAATCCGTAACTCATAACACTATTAAATTTAAGTTTCATTGTTAGAACCTTAGAATTTTTATAAACCACACAGATAGGGTCATAGGGGTGTAAGATTACTGGTCAGAGTCCTTAAACTTATCTTTCACACAGTATGACGTCGCAGCCGTATTCATCCGATGAAATGAGAACCTTCGTCGAGGAGTTGATCGCCAACTGAAAGGAAGAGTTCCAAGCGAGTCCGTCCCCCATCAATCGGGATCCTCGTCGACAGAGGTCCCTCAATGCTCCAGCAGACCCGACCTCCCACTCTGGGATGATACTCCCCGAGTCCCCGGATCCGTCGGTGGGCCGCCGGTGAGCACCCGGTCTATTGACGACGGAAATCCAGCTATATGCTGTCGGATAACCGACGCGTCACAGCCGGCCACCATCAGCGAGATTGAAGAATGGCCTCGCTTTCCCCAATTGGAGACTGTTGCCCATTTTGACCCTGGCCAGTTTTCGGGATATCGTGGATGGATCACTACGACCCCAAGCGTTCAGTCGACTCCGACGCCCCCATCCTGCCAGGCTGTACTGCTTCGTGAACGGTTTCCGTCGCCACCGTCACCGACGTCTTCACAGTCCCCGCCGTCTCCGCCTTCCGTGGGGGTGTACCCTAGGTAAAGCGATACTCGGATGGCCGGGAACACCACCCTTCAGTGGGTCGAGATCCCGGAAGGATGGCGCGTCTGCGGCTTGGGGGATAGATTACCGCCAGGACTTGTGGAGGCGGTATTATCCCGGCCTCAAGTCAAGAGGAACGAGAAGTTCTTAGAGGAATCAGAGGGATGCCGTTTCAGCGTCCACACCAACGCAGCAGGCAAGGTGACGGTCCAATTCTCCCGCATCGTCGGGTGAGTCTGGAGGACGTGTGACGATAGTTTCTTCACTATCGCTATCGATAGCGCTCAATGGAGAGCGGCATCTTTATTTATTTCTTTCTTAATTCTTTTTAACATATATATATTATTAGTATTAATTGTTATTAGTATTAAGTTTCATTGCTTTATGGAAGAGCAAATACATTCTTTTAAGTTAAATGACTCTGAACCCAATAGGTAGAACTAGTTCTCATTTCTTTACAGCGCCACCTAGCCTGGCCAACCACTCGCTCATGTCGAGACCACGAGATGGAGTACAAGTGCTAGTGAAAAGAAAAGTGCAAGTGACAACGGCAGTGAAAATACAAAGAGAAACACAAGGAGAAAGGATACCTAAGGACAATCACCAACATCGGACACCGAAGAAAAAGAAAGAGGGACAAAGTTAAGGACAAGCACGCCAAGCATCAACCGAGCAACACTAGACACCCGACCAGCCACTCCAAACCAAGCGTGGAGAATAACTCCATAGCTAGCCGTTAGTGGGGCAGTGTGTGGCAGAAAATATATATCTATATGGAATAAAGAAAAAAATATAAAAATGGAAGAAAACATAATTAAAAACAAAAGCAACCAAAGTGTGAGTGCTCATTTGTTGGCCCGTACTCCCTTCCCAGTCATGTGTGATGTATGTACATGTGATCGTTTTTGTGCCGTGAATGTCCTCGTGTTGTTTTACTAACCCATAATTCGTAGTTAGTCCATGTGGAAGGACTCCGGGTCAATCCCTTTCCTGGCTTGCTGGATCCCCTTTCCCCGCCTCAGTATAGATTAAGTAGTATATCCCGGTTCTCTTCAGTCGCTAGGTCAATCCTCGGCTAGAGATCGAGCCCGTAGTTTTAGTCGACCCGTAGCTAGGGTGATTCGTAGCACTGTCCGGGTGAATCCCTAGGAGATATCAATCACCATTCCCCTCCTCAGCCTTCCCGTAGTTATGGTGATTCGTATCTCTGACCTGGTAAATCCCTAAGAGATATCGATCATCATTCCTCCCTCAGCTAGATATGACGTTCGGCTGCTAGGTGTACACCTTGGCCGAGGCTGCACAACCCCTTCTCAGCTAAGAAGTAATTATTATATGTATCGTATTGATGTTGTTTTGTATGTATCCTTCCCTTTTCCCCATTTTTATGTGTTGTGGTCCGATCTAATATCTTAAGCCCTTCTATAATCTCGAGTCTCGGTATCTTTACAAATATTTTTGTAAGGAGGCCCTGGGGAGACTGAGATATGTACACCAGGTGAGAAAAACTTCCTTACAAACTCCAAAGGAGGAAGGTGGAGCTCCCACAGTGCCATAGTTGTCAAGGTTTCAACTACTGTAGCTTTGATCCTGTTTGCTTGAAGTGCTGCAAATCTGATCATGAGACGAAAGATTGCAAACTGGAAAGAGTATCCAATCCAGTCTGCGAAAACTTTGGAGAGCAGCATGTGGCCAGCTGGAAAGGATGCTCCTTTTATAAAGCTGAGCTGAAGAAATTTCTAGAAGAGAAAAGGCGGATAATTAATAAAGTTACTCCACAAAACAAAAAAGGGCAAAGGAGACAAACTAACCCTTTCAAAAGTCCATATACATCTGAATCGCGTTCCATAATCCACCAAGAAGGTGATCCAAATCCTTTTCCTGAAATTCAAAACGCAAAAAGTCAAACAAATTAGTTTCGCTGATACACCAAAAGGAAATAAAAACTTATTTCCTTTTCCTAATGCAGAACTCCACCAGTTAATCGTGAAGGCGGACGTCCACAGGCAGTGCAAAACGCCAACTCCTGCTAAAGCTTCACAACCAACAAAAGATACTATAGAGTATCCTGATCTTCTTCGCCCATTTGATATGGTAAAAGAGCCCAAATGGAGTCTCTTCAATGTTAATAATTACAGCTGGCTTCGACCTATCAGCTGCTTAAACACAAAATAAATAATTATTTAAATTATTTTACACCTCAGCTAATAAACACTTACCTGCTATAGCAGCACCAATCAGCAATACATAAACGTATCTATTCACAGCGCCAGCAACTCAGCAATCAACAACGACAGCAGCCTCACATCAACGAAAATCCTCTCGAAAACCTTGAACGCATTGCAAATTAGCTTTTCTATGAGATTGTCAATAGCACAGATGCTGAAATAAACAAAAAAAATAGATATTACCACCCAGGAAGGTGCATAAAACCGCTAATCCCGCTTCACTCACTTACAGCTAGATAATTCCTGCTCAAACACCACCCAAACAGTCCCCTTCAGGCGGAGCAAACAAACCTGACATGTGAGAGGAAGCCAAACAGGAACGTTTCCTTCCCTTCTGTCAATAATTCATCCTTCTTGGCAACTGAGAGTCCATCAATAGGGCCATACCTGCGAAAAAAGAGGAAATAAACACAAATAAAAAAACAGCAAAACAACCACAGCACTTCTTCTTCTCTCCTTTTATGCTGCTGTCCAAATGGCCAATGTCCATACACCCGCTGTCACTCCTAAGAGCTGTCGCCTTCATAAAGATAAATGCGATCCTCCTTCAGAGTCGTCCTAGGAGCCATTCCTGTGAAAAAATTAATATTAAAATTAGTCTATACACAAAATAATAGCTGATTTAAAAATGATATATCACCATTCAAGCGCTTACATGGCCTGCGACCATACACCAGCTGCTACACCTGCGAGGCGTTTCCTTTAAAAAGACAAATGTGATCCTCCTCCTGTGTCCTCCTAGGGGCCATTTCTGCGAAAAAAAATCAATATTAAAATTAGTCTATACACAAAAAATAGCTGATTTAAAATTGATATCTCACCATTCAAGCGCTTACATGGCCTGCGACCATACACCAGCTGCTACACCTGCGAGACGTTTCCTCCAAAAAGACGAATGTGATCCTCCTCCTGTGTCCTCCTAGGGGCCATTCCTGCGAAAAAAAATCAATATTAAAATTAGTCTATACACAAAATAATAGCTGATTTAAAATTGATATCTCACCATTCAAGCGCTTACATGGCCTGCGACCATACACCAGCTGCTACACCTGCGAGGCGTTTCCTCCAAAAATACGAATTTGATCCTCCTCCTGTGTCCTCCTAGAGCCATTGCTGCAAAGAAACAACATTTAAATTAGTCTATATACTAAATATTAGTGTACATACGGCCTGCGACCATGCACCTGCTGCCGCTCCTGGGGGCCGTCTCTTCCTGAAAGATGTATGTGATCCCCTTTCTGAGTCCACCTAGGGGCCATTTCTGCAAAAAAAAATTTATAAATTAATATATATATATACAAAAAAGTTGACAAAAAATTTAATATTTCGAAATTTAATATTTCGAAAATTTTTTCTCTCTTAATACACTGTTTTCGGTGGACTTGCCGTCTCCATGAATGCTGCGGGTTGCTTTAGTGACCTGCAAAGAAACAATAATTAGTAATTTTAATATTTAAAACTGATTGTAACTACTAACTTTAACAAAAATTAATTCCAATTTGCAATTTTGCATCCATTGTTTACATGTTACATCCCAGCAAACATTTATTTCATGTAAAAATTTTCATATTGCCTATCGAGCCTTGTTGTTCACCCAGCAAATACAAAATCATACAAAACTAGTTAAGAATATCACTGTTACTGTTAATAACTATCCTTTATTTATAGTCTTTTTTTTTGTATTTGTATATGTATATGCCCCCTGATAGGGTTCGAAAAACAATAAAAGATGGTTGGTTCCTTTAGGAACCATCCACTTGGCTCTGGTCCTCCAAGTTAAAAAGAAGTAAAAATTTAAAAAAAAGTTATTTCAAAAGAGCATATATCAAAAGTTTTAGAAAAAAGTGGTTAATATTATTAACTAAAACCAACAAAAAAAGTGACATTAATTTAAACCAGTTAAATTAAACAAATCCAAGCTGCTAACTATATTTCTTCGCCTGCTAATTTGTGCTATAAAAATCTGGAGGACCGGAAAAATTAAAAGTTTAAACCTTTACCGCTAGAAAATTGACTGCTATAAGAAGGGAAAAAATATTGGCTACAACAATTATTACAGTTACATTATGCATGTATAACATTTGCACGGTTAAGATATGCAAGTATAACACACATATAAAAAATCCTACTTCTCTCACGCATTAATACCAGTGGTGAAGAGAAAAATTCCCTTGTGTCTATGCTTACATACATAAAAAATTCCCCCACTCTCTCACACAAATACAAACGACTGAAAACAGCCATCTTTGCTTGCAAATTCTCTTTCTACCAAAGAGTTAGATTTGTGTGTATGTATGTGTCCCACCCAATATACTCTTGTTTTTGTGTAAAAGCCCTGTATGTGTATGTGAGTTCACTCTTGGCAATCCGAAGCAGTAGAACAGAGCCGGCCACAAAGAGAGCCCACAAAAAGTATCTTTGCATTTGTGCATTTCAATGTTGCCGCAATGAAGACAACGAGCGCAGTCGACGATTAACTGCAAGAGAAAGAAAGAGTAAACAAAGCAAGGATCCATTTTTTCATGTGTAGCCTCTCAGCAGAGCGACACAGAAGTGCTCGGCTCGAAATGCTCTGAGAAACTAATTCTGTTTTCACGCTCTCAAATAGTTTTTGTGATGGCTTCGGTAGAATATCAGTATAACTTGTACTTCTCTTAAATACAATTGACGCCATATGTAGCGTGTAACGTACAGTACAAATCGAGCGGCTGTTATATTATATATGTTTAATCAAATGCACGTGCTTGTTCCGGCTTCTTACTGTCGGCAGACTGTAGGGGGGAATCTACTTATGACCTTACTAAATATCACGTGCTATAAAGGAGAAATCAAGGTATGTTATTCATACAAAGCAAAAGAAAATTGCTGCTTGCAGTTGATAGAGAAGAAAAGGAATAGATAGGATAGGTAGACAGATAGAAATGAATAGTGAAGGTTGCCTCTAGAATTATTTGAATTTGGTGTTAGATGTATACACCTGATTTCGCCCACCCTGCCATGATCACTCATTGCCGTAAAATAATTTGGTGATCCCTAAAAAAAGTTGCTGTCAATTAACCACCCATACTCCTGTTCACATGATTCCCCATATCGAGATTTCAGATATTCATTTTCTTCTTAAATTTATTTCATATAACTTCTTACTATACTGGGACATTCTCAATCTCAAGCAGCTATAAAATTATTTTAGTCTATATTCATTCGTTTTCCTTTCAAAAGTAAAATAAAAAAACAGGAATTAATTAATTAGAATGATAAGGCAGTGAAATGAAAATTCTTATGATTTAACTTATTCATAATATGTTGCTTAATTATTGTTTTCATTGTGTTGAAAGAAAAATTAACTTGAGAAAAATTTTCATCGCTAAACTTATAACATCAGAACCACTGTTCACAAACAGCTGTGTAAAACGGCAAACGAAATGGAAAGAGATTCAAGAAAGGCACATGGCCGTAGAACAAAGGGGTGAAAAATTTGAGCGACATTTTGATTGTTTTATGCGACACTGTTATAAAATAGCAAAATAAATATTTTGATATTGAATTTTCAGCTTACCCTTACCAATAAAAGTCCATCGATGAAAGCGCTTCCATTTGATGTTGCTGAAAATTTAATATTCCCAATATTGGGATTATTTAACACACACAAATACACTAAAATAGCTCGCTCTTTCTTTTCATTCCTTATGTTTTACATTCATATTCTTTTTTTTTTTTTTGTGACAACAAAATTCAAACTAATTGTAAAATCAACCATACTTCTTCACACACTTCTTTTGTTTCTTTTTCCTTTTCGTTCGCAAAAAAAAAGTGGACAATTTGCCACAAAATAATTTGACTTTACTTTAATAATGATTAAATTAATTCTTAATAGAACGATAGCTAACTGATTTCAGACACTATTTTCTTTTTCCTTTTACATTTGGATCACATGGATAAAACTTTCCATAGAGGTTAGGGACAATTTCCATACAAAAAACAAAATTTCCTAAGGGCGCCATTTTCACAAAAAAAAATATAGATAACTGAGAAAAATACAATAAAAAAGAAAAGGATAGCTTTTCCTTCTCACTGGGCCATATTCGATTTGGCGGTATTAAACATTCCCGACAGGTCCACCGTCCGCGCTTGCCGACTGATTACACGCAACTGGAGTTCTTCATTCTCTTCGCATTCGCTGCTCCGCTAGAGTTGCTGTTCTCTTTGCTTGAATATCATCTTCCACTTCTTTTGTTACATCTGACCGTTCTTGCTCTCTTTAATGCGGCAGATCTTTTTTCTCTTCAGTTTAGCGTTGGCAAAATATTAGAATTTTGGGATTCTCGCTCTCTTTAATGCGGTAGAATTTAGTCTTTTCAATTGCCCTTTGCAAAACTTCAAGTCTGGCTCTCTTTAATGCGGTAAAATTTATTTTTCCCTTCGAGGATGGCAAAATAAATGAAAACTTTCATTGGATAAGTTTTCCTTTTGCCAATGCAATTATATGTCTAGGTAGGTGCCTAAAAAGCTCCCTTTCTATGGACTATCTTGAAATTGAATCCCTGCAACTTCAGAGCCCACATAGCTAACTTAGAACTGAGGTCCTTTTGACTCATGAGCCATTTCAATGACGCGTGGTCAGTTATGATCGAAAATTCTTGGCCTTCGACGTAAGCACGAAATTTTTTTAAAGCCAAAATAGCTGCTAAACACTCCTTTTCAGTCACAGAATAGTTTCTTTGACATTGGTTTAAATTTCGCGACATATAAGCAATTGGAACTTCTTTCGTATCTACTTCCTGCATCAGTACTGCTCCTATCCCTGTGTCACTGGCATCACAATGTATCTGGAAAGGAATACTGAAGTCTGTGCTTTCTGCGCCTCTTTTGTCCACTCATACCTTCTTTTCTGCTTAAGAATATCGGTCAACGGGGAGGCTAATGCTGCATAATTTACAACGAACTTGTGGTACCAGCCTGTCAAGCCCAGAAAACGATGCACCTGCTTTAGTGAGCGAGGAGTGGGATATTCTCTAATCGCACTGACTTTGTCCGGGTCGGTTCGAATCACTCCGCTACCGACAACATGTCCTAGATACTTTACTTCTTTTCGGCAGTAACAGCTTTTTTCCACGTTAATTGTCAATTGTGCCATCTTGAATCTTCGTGCCACTACTTCTAACACTTCTACATGCCTTTTAAAGTTTTCTGACACTACCAGTAATCGTCTAAATAGATAAACACTTCATTGCGAAGGTCAGCGGGTAGAAAATTTGCACTTCACTTTTATCAACTTAAGTGGAATTTGAGATAACTCTGATTTCAAATTACTCCGACAAATTGTTGATCAGTATATAATAAGTGAAAATAAGAAATAAAAAGAAATTTTTACACTTCACTTTTATCAACCTTAGTGGAATTTGAGATAACTCTGACCTCAAATTAATCCGACATATTGTTGACTGATGTGCAGCATTAATGGAATGTTTGATTTTATATGAGCAGCCAACGGTTTCTTTTGACAGATTTTCCACCAGCTTAAAATCAACATCTAATTGTTTTCTGCAAGAATTGAAAATATGATTAGCTTAACTAATCGAAGTTGTGGCTACAAAAAGTTGGCCACTTCGTTGGGCGCCAAAATAAGTTCATATTAAATAAATTTTAACTATAGCGTGTAACGTACAGTTTAAATCGGCTGTTATTTTATATATGTTTAATCAAATGCACGTGCTTGTTCCGGCTTCTTACTGTTCGCAGATTGTAGGGGGGAATAAATTGTTGATAGACATCTATTGGCACTACATATGACCTTACTAAATATCACGTGCTGTAAAAGAGAAATCAAGGTATGTTCTTCATACAAAGCAAAAGAAAATTGCTGCTTGCAGTTGATAGAGAAGAAAAGGAATAGATAGGATAGGTAGACAGATATAAATGAATAGTGAAGGTTGCCTCTAGAATTATTTGAATTTGGTGTTAGATGTATACACCTGATTTCGCCCACCCTGCCATGATGACTCATTGCCGTAAAATAATTTGGTGATCCCTAAAAAAAGTTGCTGTCAATTAACCACCCATACTCATATTCATTTTCTTCTTAAATTTAATTCATATAACTTCTTACTATACTGGGACATTCTCAATCTCAAGCAGCTATAAAATTATTTTAGTCTATATTCATTCGTTTTCGTTTCAAAAGTAAAATAAAAAAACAGGAATTAATTAATTAGAATGATAAGGCAGTGAAATGAAAATTCATATGATTTAACTTATTCATAATATGTTGCTTAATTATTGTTTTTATTGTGTTGAAAGAAAAATTAACTTGAGAAAAATTTTCATCGCGAAACTTATAACATCAGAACCACTGTTCACAAACAGCTGTGTAAAACGGCAAACGAAATGGAAAGAGATTCAAGAAAGGCACATGGCCGTAGAACAAAGGGGTGAAAAATTTGAGCGACATTTTGATTTTTTTATGCGACACTGTTATATGTATGTATACGTATGTATATGTAATAAAAAAAAAAATAAAATAGCAAAAGAAATATTTTGATATTGAATTTTCAGCTTACCCTTACCAATAAAAGTCCATCGATGAAAGCGCTTCCATTTGATGTTGCTGAAAATTTAATATTCCCAATATTGGGATTATTTAACACACACAAATACACTAAAATGGCTCGCTCTTTCTTTTCATTCCTTATGTTTTACATTCATATTCTTTTTTTTTTTGTGACAGCAAAATTCAAACTAGCTGTAAAATCAACCATACTTCTTCACACACTTCTTTTGTTTCTTTTTCCTTTTCGTTCGCAAAAAAAAAAAAGGACAATTTGCCACAAAATAATTTGACTTTACTTTAATAATGATTAAATTTATTCTTAATATAACGATAGCTAACTGATTTCCAGACACTATTTTCTTTTTCCTTTTACATTTGGATCACATGGATAAAACTTTCTGTAGAGATTAGGGACAATTTTCATAATAAAAAAAATTTCCTAAGACCGCCATTTTCACCAAAAAAAATATAGATAACTGCGAAAAATACAATAAAAAAGAAAAGGATAGCTTTTCCTTCTCACTGGGCCATATTCGATTTGGCGTTATTAAACATTCCCGACACGTCCGCCGTCCGCGCTTGCCGACTGATTACACGCAACTGGAGTTCTTCATTCTCTTCGCATTCGCTGCTCCGCTAGAGTTGCTGTTCTCTTTGCTTGAATATCATCGTCCACTTCTTTTGTTACATCTGACCGTTCTGACTGCATTAAAGAGAGCAATTTAATGCGGCAGATCTTTTTTTTCTCTTCAGTTTAGCGTTGGCAAAATATTAGAATTTTGGGATTCTCGCTCTCTTTAATGCGGTAGAATTTAGTCATTTCAATTGCCCTTTGCAAAATTTCAAGTCTGGCTCTCTTTAATGCGGTAAAATTTATCTTTCCCTTCGAGGATGGCAAAATAAATGAAAACTTTCATTGGATAAGTTTTCCTTTTGCCAATGCAATTATATGTCTAGGTAGGTGCCTAAAAAAAAACCATGATTTTTCACTATAATGTTTGCCTAACCTTCAGATTTTTTGCTACAAAATAATAAAAAAAAGGTATATAACTCACCAATAAATTGGCACCGAAACGTTATCACTATTGTTTTAACCTTATTTCTTTTTTTTTCTCTATGCACATATGTATATATATAACTTTACACTCTTGATTTGATATATGTATGACTTTAAACATGTGTATAAAATTAAAGTTTGGCTTTAACGATGTGCACCTTTTGACGTCAGTTTTAGAAGAGAATGCTTTCAATCAACAGAGTGCCAATCGTAACCTCGCAATAGGGGTCAAGAGATAAAGCTATCCTGATTCTGTTATATTTCCCTACTTTGGAAATCGGCTATCCAAAACAGCTGATGGTTATTTCCCACATACTGCCTACTTTTTGGCTGCTTTCCTTCTGCGCCCTTGCAATGGCAATACTCAAAGGAAAATTATAGCAACAAAAATCTGAACAACAGACCAGCGCCACTTCAAATCACACGTACCATTGGAAGTGGGATCTATGCTGGTCGCAATCGCCCTTTATTATATCCTTCATTGTTTGATATCCTTTGCATGGTATTTACCCACTGCATGACCCTGCAAATCTTCTAACTCGTAATAGCAATTTCCGAGACGGCTGCTGATACGAGCTTTGAGAAAGGTAGGTGCAAGTTTTGCGTTAAATCCTTTAACGAAGTTGCTTTGTTGAAAATTCCTCCTGAACACCTCTTGTCCAACAGTGAAATTTACTGTACGACTCCTCAAATTATATATGTACTCTCTGAGTAGCAACTTTTGCTTCACTCCGCATGATTTCAAAGGAATCATCCCTACCGATGATTCACTGTCCGATCTTCCAATAACTCTAGACCTCTGAGCAACTTATACGTTGAACCATTTGTAACCATCTGCTGTCCAAACGCGAGACGATATGGACTCGTGCTGATCGCTGCATGACTGCTAGACCGCAATGAACAAGCAACACTACTAATGCACTCATCCCACATTCTCTGATCCAGATTTACGTATGATTTGATGGCTGAAATGATGGATCGGTTGACCCGCTCCGACACATTAGCTTGCGGTGCATGTACAGCAGTATTGACGTGTTTCACCTCATATTTGCTCAACATTTTATTAAATATATATAATCGAAATTGAGCTCCGTTGTCTGACACTACTACTTCGAGTACCCCGAACACATGGAACAATTCCTCTTCCATATACTTTATGATTGCGTCAGCTGTCATTTTCTTCACGAGTTTTAGAAATGGGAATTTCGTTAGATGATCCACGACAATAAAAATACCTATATTTCCCGATCTGCTACGAGGATAAGGCCCTAAAAGATCGATATACAACGTTTGAAAAAGCCGTTCTGCCCCTTTTGACTTGACAAACGGAGGACTCAGGGCGACATTTGATGGCTTAGACATTTTGCATAACATTTATAAAATTTTTCACAGACATAACTAAATTTGTCCAATAGTAGTATCTCCTCAATCTTTCGAGAGGTTTGTTGATGCCACAATGAGCAGAGAGTCTGTGCTCGTGTTCTGACTTTAACGCTACGTCTATTAGTCCATTTGGTAGCCATAGCTTCTAACAAACACTGTCCGCCACCTTTTCATCGGGTGCATGTTCACTTCTTCGGTAGATATACTTATCCACTACTTTTAATTTTGATTGATGAGTATTTTTGCTCTCAAATCTTCATAGTCTTTAGAGCGAAATTCGGACGAGTTTACGTCAATGGTCAACTCCTCTATCATGGCTGACAGATTTTCTGTATATACCCGCGATAAAGCATCTGGCACTACATTTTTAGCTCCCTTTCTGTGGACTATCTTGAAATTGAATCCCTGCAACTTCAGAGCCCACCTAGCTAACTTAGAACTGAGGTCCTTTTGACTCATCAGCCATTTCAATGACGCGTGGTCAGTTATGATCGAAAATTCTTGGCCTTCGACGTAAGCACGAAATTTTTTTAAAGCCAAAATAGCTGCTAAACACTCCTTTTCAGTCACAGAATAGTTTCTTTGACATTGGTTTAACTTTCGCGACATATAAGCAATTGGAACTTCTTTCGTATCTACTTCCTGCATCAGTACTGCTCCTATCTTTGTGTCACTGGCATCACAATGTATCTGGAAAGGAATACTGAAGTCTGCGCTTTCTGCGCCTCTTTTGTCCACTCATACCTTCTTTTCTGCTTAAGAATATCGGTCAACGGGGAGGCTAATGCTGCATAATTTACAACGAACTTGTGGTACCAGCCTGTCAAGCCCAGAAAACGATGCACCTGCTTTAGTGAGCGAGGAGTGGGATATTCTCTAATCGCACTGACTTTGTCCGGGTCGGTTCGAATCACTCCGCTACCGACAACATGTCCTAGATACTTTACTTCTTTTCGGCAGAAATTGCTTTTTTCCACATTAATTGTCAATCCTGCCATCTTGAATCTTCGTGCCACTACTTCTAACACTTCTACATGCCTTTTAAAGTTTTCTGACACTACCAGTAATCGTCTAAATAGATGAACACTTCATTGCGAAGGTCAGCGGGTAGAAAATTTGCACTTCACTTTTATCAACTTAAGTGGAATTTGAGATAACTCTGATTTCAAATTACTCCGACAAATTGTTGATCAGTATATAATAAGTGAAAATAAGAAATAAAAGAAATTTTTACACTTCACTTTTATCAACCTTAGTGGAATTTGAGATAACTCTGACCTCAAATTAATCCAACATATTGTTGACTGATGTGCAGCATTAATGGAATGTTTGATTTTATATGAGCAGCCAACGGTTTCTTTTGACAGATTTTCCACCAGCTTAAAATCAACATCTAATTGTTTTCTGCAAGAATTGAAAATATGATTAGCTTAACTAATCGAAGTTGTGGCTACAAAAAGTTGCCCACTTCGTTGGGCGCCAAAATAAGTTCATATTAAATAAATTTTAACTAAAGCGTGTAACGTACAGTTTAAATCGGCTGTTATTTTATATATGTTTAATCAAATGCACGTGCTTGTTTCGGCTTCTTACTGTCGGCAGACTGTAGGGGGGAATAAATTGTTGATAGACATCTATTGGCACTACATATGACCTTACTAAATATCACGTGCTGTAAAAGAGAAATCAAGGTATGTTCTTCATACAAAGCAAAAGAAAATTGCTGCTTGCAGTTGATAGAGAAAAAAAGGAATAGATAGGATAGGTAGACAGATATAAATGAATAGTGAAGGTTGCCTCTAGAATTATTTGAATTTGGTGTTAGATGTATACACCTGATTTCGCCCACCCTGCCATGATGACTCATTGCCGTAAAATAATTTGGTGATCCCTAAAAAAAGTTGCTGTCAATTAACCACCCATACTCATATTCATTTTCTTCTTAAATTTAATTCATATAACTTCTTACTATACTGGGACATTCTCAATCTCAAGCAGCTATAAAATTATTTTAGTCTATATTCATTCGTTTTCGTTTCAAAAGTAAAATAAAAAAACAGGAATTAATTAATTAGAATGATAAGGCAGTGAAATGAAAATTCATATGATTTAACTTATTCATAATATGTTGCTTAATTATTGTTTTTATTGTGTTGAAAGAAAAATTAACTTGAGAAAAATTTTCATCGCGAAACTTATAACATCACAACCACTGTTCCCAAACAGCTGTGTAAAACGGCAAACGAAATGGAAAGAGATTCAAGAAAGGCACATGGCCGTAGAACAAAGGGGTGAAAAATTTGAGCGACATTTTGATTTTTTTATGCGACACTGTTATATGTATGTATACGTATGTATATGTAATAAAAAAAAATAAAATAGCAAAAGAAATATTTTGATATTGAATTTTCAGCTTACCCTTACCAATAAAAGTCCATCGATGAAAGCGCTTCCATTTGATGTTGCTGAAAATTTAATATTCCCAATATTGGGATTATTTAACACACACAAATACACTAAAATGGCTCGCTCTTTCTTTTCATTCCTTATGTTTTACATTCATATTCTTTTTTTTTTTTTGTGACAGCAAAATTCAAACTAGCTGTAAAATCAACCATACTTCTTCACACACTTCTTTTGTTTCTTTTTCCTTTTCGTTCGCAAAAAAAAAGTGGACAATTTGCCACAAAATAATTTGACTTTACTTTAATAATGATTAAATTTATTCTTAATAGAACGATAGCTAACTGATTTCCAGACACTATTTTCTTTTTCCCTTTACATTTGGATCACATGGATAAAACTTTCCATAAAGATTAGGGACAATTTTCATACTAAAAAAAATTTCCTAAGAGCGCCATTTTCACAAAAAAAAATATAGATAACTGCGAAAAATACAATAAAAAAGAAAAGGATAGCTTTTCCTTCACACTGGGCCATATTCGATTTGGCGTTATTAAACATTCCCGACAGGTCCACCGTCCGCGCTTGCCGACTGATTACACGCAACTGGAGTTCTTCATTCTCTTCGCATTCGCTGCTCCGCTAGAGTTGCTGTTCTCTTTGCTTGAATATCATCTTCCACTTCTTTTGTTACATCTGACCGTTATTGCTCTCTTTAATGCGGCAGATCTTTTTTTTTCTCTTCAGTTTAGCGTTGGCAAAATATTAGAACAGAGCCGGCCACAAAGAGAGCCCACAAAATTTCGTCGCAATGAAGCAGAGCCGGCCACGCATAGCCCCCGGGGGCCGAAGTCAAAACGCGAAACTCATGTATACGAGCCGAGCGCTTGCCGAAGCCATCACAAAAAATATTTGAGAACGTGAAAACAGAATTAGTCTCTCACAGCATTTCGATCCGAGCACTTCTGTGTCGCTCTGCTGAGAGGCTACACATGAAAAAATTGATCCTTGCTTTGTTTTCTCTTTCTTTCTCTTGCATTTAATCGCCGACTGCTCTCGTTGTCTTCATTGCAGAGCCGGCCACAAAGAGAGCCCACAAAAAGTATCTTTGTATTTGTGCATTTCAATGTTGCTTTGCACTGCGCAAACTAAAAAGTGAACACATTTCGTCGCAATGAAGACAACGAGCGCAGTCGACGATTAAATGCAAGAGAAAGAAAGAGAAAACAAAGCAAGGATCAATTTTTTCATGTGTAGCCTCTCAGCAGAGCGACACAGAAGTGATCGGATCGAAATGCTGTGAGAGACTAATTCCCGGGGGCTATGCGTGGCCGGCTCTTTATTAGAATTTTGGGATTCTCGCTCTCTTTAATGCGGTAGAATTTAGTCTTTTCAATTGCCCTTTGCAAAACTTCAAGTCTGGCTCTCTTTAATGCGGTAAAATTTATTTTTCCCTTCGAGGATGGCAAAATAAATGAAAACTTTCATTGGATAAGTTTTCCTTTTGCCAATGCAATTATATGTCTAGGTAGGTGCCTAAAAAAAAACCATGATTTTTCACTATAATTTTTGCCTAACCTTCATATTTTTTGCTACAGAATAATAAAAAAAAGGTATATAACTCACCAATAAATTGGCACCGAAACGTTATCACTATTGTTTTAACCTTATTTCTTTTTTTTTTCTCTATGCACATATGTATATATATAACTTTACACTCTTGATTTGATATATGTATGACTTTAAACATGTGTATAAAATTAAAGTTTGGCTTTAACGATGTGCACCTTTTGAAGTCAGTTTTAGAAAAGAATGCTATCAATCAACAGAATGCGAATCGTAACCTCGCAATAGGGGTCAAGGGATAAAGCTATCCTGATTCTGTTATATTATAAATTCGGACGAGTTTACGAGTTTCAATGGTCAACTCCTCTATCATTGCTGACAGATTTTCTGTATATACCCGCGATAAAGCATCTGGCACTACATTTTTAGCTCCCTTTCTGTGGACTATCTTGAAATTGAATCCCTGCAACTTCAGAGCCCACATAGCTAACTTAGAACTGAGGTCCTTTTGACTCATGAGCCATTTCAATGACGCGTGGTCAGTTATGATCGAAAATTCTTGGCCTTCGACGTAAGCACGAAATTTTTTTAAAGCCAAAATAGCTGCTAAACACTCCTTTTCAGTTACAGAATAGTTTCTTTGACATTGGTTTAACTTTCGCGACATATAAGCAATTGGAACTTCTTTCGTATCTACTTCCTGCATCAGTACTGCTCCTATCCCTGAGTCACTGGCATCACAATGTATCTGGAAAGGAATACTGAAGTCTGTGCTTTCTGCGCCTCTTTTGTCCACTCATACCTTCTTTTCTGCTTAAGAATATCGGTCAACGGGGAGGCTAATGCTGCATAATTTTCAACGAACTTGTGGTACCAGCCTGTCAAGCCCAGAAAACGATGCACCTGCTTTACTGAGCGAGGAGTGGGATATTCTCTAATCGCACTGACTTTGTCCGGGTCGGTTCGAACCACTCCGCTACCGACAACATGTCCTAGATACTTTACTTCTTTTCGGCAGAAATTGCTTTTTTCCACGTTAATTGTCAATCCTGCCATCTTGAATCTTCGTGCCACTACTTCTAACACTTCTACATGCCCTTTAAAGTTTTCTGACACTACCAGTAATCGTCTAAATAGATAAACACTTCATTGCGAAGGTCAGCGGGTAGAAATTTTTACACTTCACTTTTATCAACCTTAGTGGAATTTGAGATAACTCTGACCTCAAATTAATCCGACATATTGTTGACTGATGTGCAGCATTAATGGAATGTTTGATTTTATATGAGCAGCCAACGGTTTCTTTTGACAGATTTTCCACCAGCTTGAAATCAACATGTAATTGTTTTCTGCAAGAATTAAAAATATGATTAGCTTAACTTAAGTTGGCCACTTCGTTGGGCGCCAAAATAAGTTCATATTAAATTAACTGTAGCGTGTAACGTACAGTTTAAATCGGCTGTTATTTTATATATGTTTAATCAAATGCACGTGCTTGTTCCGGCTTCTTACTGTTCGCAGACTGTAGGGGGGAATAAATTGTTGATAGACATCTATTGGCACTACATATGACCTTACTAAATATCACGTGCTGTAAAAGAGAAATCAAGGTATGTTCTTCATACAAAGCAAAAGAAAATTGCTGCTTGCAGTTGATAGAGAAGAAAAGGAATAGATAGGATAGGTAGACAGATATAAATGAATAGTGAAGGTTGCCTCTAGAATTATTTGAATTTGGTGTTAGATGTATACACCTGATTTCGCCCACCCTGCCATGATGACTCATTGCCGTAAAATAATTTGGTGATCCCTAAAAAAAGTTGCTGTCAATTAACCACCCATACTCATATTCATTTTCTTCTTAAATTTAATTCATATAACTTCTTACTATACTGGGACATTCTCAATCTGAAGCAGCTATAAAATTATTTTAGTCTATATTCAATCGTTTTCGTTTCAAAAGCAAAATAAAAAAACAGGAATTAATTAATTAGAATGATAAGGCAGTGAAATGAAAATTCATATGATTTAACTTATTCATAATATGTTGCTTAATTATTGTTTTTATTGTGTTGAAAGAAAAATTAACTTGAGAAAAATTTTCATCGTAAAACTTATAACATCAGAACCACTGTTCACAAACAGCTGTGTAAAACGGCAAACGAAATGGAAAGAGATTCAAGAAAGGCACATGGCCGTAGAACAAAGGGGTGAAAAATTTGAGCGACATTTTGATTTTTTTATGCGACACTGTTATATGTATGTATACGTATGTATATGTAATAAAAAAAAAATAAAATAGCAAAAGAAATATTTTGATATTGAATTTTCAGCTTACCCTTACCAATAAAAGTCCATCGATGAAAGCGCTTCCATTTGATGTTGCTGAAAATTTAATATTCCCAATATTGGGATTATTTAACACACACAAATACACTAAAATGGCTCGCTCTTTCTTTTCATTCCTTATGTTTTACATTCATATTCTTTTTTTTTTGTGACAGCAAAATTCAAACTAGCTGTAAAATCAACCATACTTCTTCACACACTTCTTTTGTTTCTTTTTCCTTTTCGTTCGCAAAAAAAAAAGGACAATTTGCCACAAAATAATTTGACTTTACTTTAATAATGATTAAATTTATTCTTAATATAACGATAGCTAACTGATTTCCAGACACTATTTTCTTTTTCCTTTTACATTTGGATCACATGGATAAAACTTTCTATAGAGATTAGGAACAATTTTCATAATAAAAAAAATTTCCTAAGACCGCCATTTTCACCAAAAAAAATATAGATAACTGCGAAAAATACAATAAAAAAGAAAAGGATAGCTTTTCCTTCTCACTGGGCCATATTCGATTTGGCGTTATTAAACATTCCCGACACGTCCGCCGTCCGCGCTTGCCGACTGATTACACGTAACTGGAGTTCTTCATTCTCTTCGCATTCGCTGCTCCGCTAGAGTTGCTGTTCTCTTTGCTTGAATATCATCTTCCACTTCTTTTGTTACATCTGACCGTTCTGACCGCATTAAAGAGAGCAATTTAATGCGGCAGATCTTTTTTTTCTCTTCAGTTTAGCGTTGGCAAAATATTAGAATTTTGGGATTCTCGCTCTCTTTAATGCGGTAGAATTTAGTCATTTCAATTGCCCTTTGCAAAATTTCAAGTCTCTTTAATGCGGTAAAATTTATCTTTCCCTT